>CAEGAE010065817.1:0-44083 GCA_903067095.1 Girardinus metallicus | reverse complement strand
TGTGGTCACTTGGTATTGCTACATCCACCACAACGGCTTTCCTCTGCTCTTTATCCACCACCACAATGTCCGGTTGGTTCGCCATTACCGTCATATGTATATATATATATATATGTGTGTGTGTGTGTGTGTGTGTGTGTGTGTGTGCCTCCATTTCTTTGTTTGTGAGTTAAAAGATCTATCTTCTCAGAACGGGGGCACCACAGCCAGTCTCAGCGTAACCTTTAGCTGTTCTTGCATTTGTTCTTGCTTCTGAGGTGACGACTCTTAAAGAAACGGTGTCAAATCGCCAAAGATATCTCGCAACACTTCTGTTTTGTTTGTGTTTTTTTAATAAAATAACTTGAGCTGTATAATTTTATCAGACATTGAAGCTTATTAATTTTAAACACAGTATTTTTGACTTCATTGGTAGATACAGTTTATTCAGTTGTCATGGAGACGTTGCAGCTATCGTAGCTTTCGCTGACCTGAGTTAGTGGACAGCTGGGGGAAGATGAAGGGAGACGTTCAGATCAAAGATGACATTTTAATTTAAAAGGGGAATAAAGTATTTTCATGAATACGATTTATGAGAACAACTCATCTGAAATTTATACCTACCCAAGGAGTTTACGCATAGTTATCAACATAAAATGCTCTCAAGAATAAAGTGAGTCACTTACCAGAAACATTAATAATTTCCACAAAACTAAATTTTAAAAAAAGCTACTTAAAGCAAGATTTTGTATTGCTGCCATTTTGTTTTAGGCCCTGGCACTAAATATGTCTCAGATTCATCTTGGATGCAAATAATGAGGAGGTCCTGGCTACCTGGGAAAGAAGAGAGAAATTAAAAGAATAAAAATAAAAACATTACAAAGCAGAGTGGAAGCAAACAAGGGAGCAGAGATAAGGAGGAGAGAACAAAAGGCGCTACAAACTCTAAAATCCGAAATAGATTCGTCTCACAGTGATAACACACGCTTGAGCTCCACGCTTCTGAGGCACACAGATACTATTTTTGGTTTTTCATTTCTTTTAGCTTTTTCTTTCTGTCTTTCTTCCTTTCTTTCTTTCTTTTTTTACGTTCTTTCTCTCTTTTCTACAAATGTTCTGAGTGTTTTGTTTGGGTTTATTTATGGTTTGTCAAATAATCCATCGTGCAGACTTTAAAACCAGTTTGTAAAACTATCCACTCTCATGTGACACTTCTAGCTACACAGACACATGCACACATTTCCGCCCCCAAAAAGACGTGAATGAGTAAATATAAGTTTGTCCATATGCTAAAGTAAGCATTCGTTTACCTTGGCAGTTAAAATTCAGGTCATGTGTGACGGAGCAGCTGTTTGTGGGTGCGTGTGTGTGGGCATGCATATGTGGGTGTGTGTGCGTGCACGTGTGTGTGTTGGGGGTGTGCGTGCGTGGGCGTGTGTGTGCAAGCCCTCACATGAGCCCGTTCTCCTGCATGATTGGGGCGTGAACGTATGACTGGAACGTGTGAGTGTGTGTCTCTAATGAGGTCTGCTGTGCAGCGTCTGTGGTCTGTGTCAGAGTCAGCCTTCATCCTGCTCCTCATCCTCTGCTTTCTTTCATCCAACCTTCATTACCGCACAGAAAGTAAAAAAAAAAAAACCTGCTCTATAAAGGAACCTCTGCTGTCAAGGTTTTTAGATGCATTCACAGAAAAACACACAGATACATCCATAGTCTTGAATTTTATCATTTCTCACCTCCTCTGTTGAAATAAAAGTAAAGTTTTTCTTACTTTTTGTCATGTTACTTTGCTGTTGATAAATTTCTCCATTATGAAATATTAATATATTATATTTTTAGAAATAGCTTACTAACATAATCATATGTTCTCCCACTGAAACTTTATTTTTCCCAATTTATCAGAACAAACTCTGTTCTGCTCTGCTTTACTCCAAGCCACTATATTCTTTTAAATCCAATTTCCTGTCTTCAGTCTCGTTCTTCCCTGCAATGCTTTACTGCAACTCTATTATTGATTACTTTTTTTTTACACTGCTTTAAACAAAACCAATCTCCTGTACAAGCTTTTTATTTTCCATAGCTACAAGCCACCATATATCGATAAAAAAATTTTGTGATTTATAATTAGTTTGAAATGTGAAACGTTAGATCAAGAGAGAGTTCACCGATAATTACATGTTGGCTGATGTATTGTTGCAGTAAATATATTACATTGGCACAATTTCACTGAAAATTTAAGAAAAATCAAACCTCTAATTCAATTACTTTTTGTTACAAATAAAGGCAAAATTTACAGAAAGAATTTAGTTTTATAATATCACCCCTTATTCCAACCCTGAACGATTCCTTTTACATAAATATAATTAAATCATATATTAACTTATACATTTTTCAGTTCCTTATGGATATTTAAATAATAACCAATTGCTTCCTTTTTTCCCTCAGGTATAAATATGATGTTTCTTTTAGAAACTCCTCAAAAGACAAGGGAAGTAAGGCATATTTGCTTCTTTTTTTTAAAAAAAGGAACTATTAGTGTCAACCTTTAGAGAGATGTCAGCAAGGAAATAGAGACTTACCTTAACCCATTCAAAGATCAGAACAATAATTACAAAGTTTAAAAGCGCTGTAGCTGATGGGGATTCTTCTCTGACTGTGTTGGGGTATTTTTTCTTGTTCTCCTGTTTCTCAATCAGCGTTTTGGCTGAATTTTTATCACTCTGGGATCAGTAAAAGTAATATGTAAAACCAGCAGAAAGCACCTTTAGCACTGTTGTCTTCTCTACATCCATTCGCTGTATACAACTCTAACTTCACTCTTGATTGAATTATGAAATAGTGAAATAGTAAAACAGGCTGGACTTTCTCGCTGTGTGCGTCTGACAGTGTAGTGTGTTTCAGTTTTATTGCCTAACAACCGTGTCTCTCGCCGAAGGCCAAACCCAGTTTCTTCTCACTCATCTTCTGCTTCTTTTTGCCAGAAAACATGCTCCACTTCCTCTGCCCTTCGTCTGAACATCTCTCACCGTGTTCAAGGACTGTATTTCATGAGAGAGTAAACAGATCTCAGGAAGGCTTTCATCACGTCTGTCTGTTATCAACACTCTCTCTCTTCTGTCTGATGTTGAAATAGAAAAATCACGAACTTTCACTATTTACTGTCATGCAAAAAAGACAGAGGCCTTTGCCCAAAACTTCATTTAATTTCCTCTGAGAATTACAATGAAGTGAATTGGCTGAAAAAATCTAGAAATATATCTACATCTCTGTGAAGATTGGCTTTGATAAGATATACCAAACTAAATCAAGCTACATAAATAAATATGTCTCCAAATCTATTACCAGATGATAAACACTAAAACAGTAACAGATTCATTACAATGGAAAGATTATCTGAAAATCCCACAGGAACTGGTCATTTCAATTTTAATTACTAATGTACTTATTAATAGTATAAATAAGTTGTCAGAAGTGCACAGAAATAGGACAAAAACATAGGTAATAACAAATTCAAAAGTCTATTACTAAAAGGGTAGACTGGAAGTTTTATCACCAGAAACATGATTAATTACAGCCCAAAATTTATCACAAGTTTGTTGGAGAGGAGGAGTTTTCATAATGAGTTATGATGTTAAATGTTAATATGAGGGGGAAAAGAAGGAACTAAAAGAACCAGCTTTGATGCAACAGTTTCCAACTACAGAACCACAGGTTTAGAACAGAAATTAATTTGTTTACTAAAAAAACATTGAAATAACACATCTAAAAGGCTGTTCAAACATTTGACTTCATAAACTACCTTCATTGCTGCAGAGTGATGCTGTTAGTTGCACTGGTAAGTTGCAGCAAGAAGGTCCTGGGTTCAAATCCTGACCTGGTGTCTTTCTGCAGTAAATTATCATGTTTCCCTCAATGACAAACAATAGAACAAGTCTCCCTCTCTCTAAAATATAAACTCATGGCTTCTGTGAATAACTGGAGAGTTTAAAGGAAAGGTTGACCAAGTTAAGTGGCAGAGGAAGCAACTCTAGGTGAGCCAGTGTCGACCCATTGGATCCTTAAACCCTGAACCGCCGAGAAGAAGGGCCGTGCTTTTGGCTCTGCAATCCGACTGCAGTGTCACTTCTCTCTGGGAGACAAATTTGTATCTCAGCAGGTGCAGTTTCCCCCCTCTTGTCTCTGAAACTGCAGATGGAGAAAATACTGAGACACTGCTGCTCAACTAGGAGAGGCACAGGTTGGCTGGTTTTTAAAATGTTATCTTAATGAATAACTTTTATATTATTCATTAAGACATTGTTTTGTCGGATATAATGTAAAATGAACTTTTTTTTCAGCTTTATATTATGTTGTAATGTTATTTCCTCATCTAAAGCATACCTGGAGTGTTTCTTTGATTCATTCATGAATGGATGAGAAATGTTTAATCTCCCATGGCAACCATTTAGGAAGGTGTTTAGGGGGGGCTAAGCACCTTCTCATACAAATTGCTAGCTTTCCACAAAGCTCCTCCTTGGAGCTGCAGTCTTCAAGTTTCTGCCTCACTAAGGACCCATCCCTCACGCCCTCCACAGACAGCTCCTTCAGACTAGCAGCAGCAGCAATTAGCAAACATCTGGTGGAACTTTCTGCTGAGCTCATTATACAAACTACTTCTAGTGCGACGCTTCTAAGAACGATGCTAAAAAGCTAAATGGAGGAGCATATTGTGATGACGCGATGAAAGTAGAGTGTCAGAAAGAGCAGGAGCTTCTTAAAGAGACAGAGGCCCATTTCAAGTCATCAAATTACAAAGTCAAATTTTCTTTATATAACTGAAGGTAACATAGTTACTTGATTGTTCTATAAAATGGCACTATGAGCTTGGAAAATACATAATGACACTATTTTTAAAAAATGCGCAAGAAAAATTTGAAAATCACACTTGTTTCATCTTGATGAATTCGATTGAAGCTTTTGTTTGATGGTTCTGTCTCTGTGTTTATGGGAGAGTCGTTTTCTTTTCCTCTGAGTTGGTACTCTTATACGAACATTATTACACCAAGGCTGGAAAAGAATTGGTTATTTTTTCAGACTTAATTGTTTACATTTTCAGAGAAAACAAATAACAATGAATTATTGAAATTTATTCACTTTATTCATTTCAAAAACTTTCCTAAGATGAATAGATAGGATAAGATGATTAATTTAAGCAGTATTGATGGACATTTATTGACATACACACAGATAAACAGTTAGCAAACATCACATTTTGCACAGGTTGAACAATTTAAGGATCTTTGCCATCAAGATGAAATATAATGTTACTTTCATTTGATATCAAGAGGCTTTGTGTATGAGTCTACGTTCGAATTTTTGTGCATCTCTAACCTTACAGAGTTCAAAACTATTGTTAGTGTAATCAACAGCTCAGAAACGCTTAATATTCGGTTTGAGCTCATGAGAGTCCAGTTTATGTGCTTCAAAGAAATTCAGGAGAGTGGTTCCACAAACTTAGAAATAGACCTTTGCTGCAGACCAATGACATCTTTTAGAAAAGCCATTTGCCTTGATTCACATGGCTGGAAATGTCCTGCTTATGGATGTTTCACTGACTGAAGGACTGAGCAGTTTATGGTCATCGATTAAGCTATGAAATCAGCATCATATCAGCAGGAGCCAAGCTGTCTAAAGGTTGAAAATAAACCAGGGGCAGACCATTCAATTGGATAATAATCCACAGCACAATCAACTTTAATGAAATAGAAAGATCTTGAATTATTGATTAAAATTTTGTGTCTGAGTCATATTGAAGTTTGCCAGAGGCAGGATTTAACACCATGTACCTGAAAACTTTATTGGAGGAGTGGAAAAAATATACTAAACTTTAAAAACTGCATATCATTTTTTTTCTGCTGTTCCTCATCTGATCTTTTTTTCATGAAATGTATATTTAAACTTGCTGGTCTTCTGCCTCCATCCTGCATTTTTGTCTTGACATTTTCACATCTTCCCACATATTGTGTTTTGGTCTGGGCTTTGACTGAATCATTCCCAAATAAGTAATTATGTTTAGGTTGGCCAGGTTTCAGATGTTTGTTGAAAAAAAGCATACTAAGGCATTATGGTGCCGCCACCGTGTTTCAGAATAGAATAGAAATATCTTTTACTGTTGCTCACAACAAAGGATATTGATCACTTTGTTTGCAGCAAAGTGACCAGCAAACAGAAGCAGACTGACTCACATAAAGATAGGTATAGTAATAAAAAAAACGAAGGAAATCAGACTATATCTAGAGTCTGTGGGTGTGATGTGCAATTTAAGTTTTGCTTATCTGGAGTCCCCTACATTGCTCACACCTTATTTTCAATAATGGCTTTCATTTTGCCTTTAAGATCAGATTTGTGAAGTGCAACAAAAACACTTTTCCTCTTAAAAGATTATTTCTGTGGAGCCAGTGCACCTTTTCTTTATTTTACTTTACTTTAACTTTCCAGACTGTTTCTCTGATTAAAGCTCTCTTTGCTCGGCCGGGTTAGCTGGACGGCCATGACTTGCAGGTCTACTCTCTCTAATATCACACAGTTCGGGATATTGTTTTATAATCTAAACATCTCCACAACTTTATATCTGACCTCTCACCTCTCTTGTGTGTTCCTCAGTCTTTATGATACTAATGTTCTCAGACCTAGGAGGTTTTCACACAACAACATTTTCACTGAGATTCAGTTAAATCAATACAGACTCTACACCAGTCTACACTATGCCAAATCTAGCTTTTTAATCTGGAATCTAGATTTCAGATTACATCAATAAATCCCTCCAGTTTTTCACAAATCTGCAAACATTCACACAATAGCAACAAATCTCCACATTTTTTTCTGATTTTGCTGCAAATTTTCTCAAAATTGGTCAAAAACATTGAGTTTAAGTGACTGCTGCTTCAGATTTACTTGATGTCAAGTAATAGTTTGTAAGTGATATTGCGAGTAACAAAAAGTCGCATTTAACATCATACATTAGAGTAAAAATTCCTTACAAACATTTCTAAATTGGCACCGCAAAATCTGTAATTTTGATTGCAAAGAAAACACTAAAGCAATCACAAAATCCTTGTGGAACAGTTATTTATTTAAACAGTTTAATTGTCAATATGTTATGGCACAACCGGTCCTTTAAAAATACTCAGATTTTTTATATGGCCCAAAATGAAAATGAGTTTGACACCCCTGCTCTACTCATCAATTTAACTGTGTAAACACAAAGTCAAAATGCACATCTGTTGACTTCAGATAAAAACTGGTTGCTTTGGTTTTATTTAAGGGAATCAGTTACAGGTCTAAATACAAAAAATTATCATACTTGTCAGATTATTTATGAAAAAATGCCCTGTATATGATCTATCTCTCCATATTTCTGCTGAATAATGAATGATTTGAAACAATTTTTGAGTTTTAACTCAAATATTTCTCCTTTATCTGAACACACTGTTACAATTAGGAATGATGAAGTGTTTTCTTGTTCTAATATGTTGACAAAGTCAGACACTGTAATTGGCTCTACTTTCTTTCTAACATGGCCGCTACTCTCTCTCCTTTTCACAGACTCCCACGTCTATTGCCTCTAATGAAAACGCCCATCTGTTGGTTTCTCCTAATTACAACACATTTGGCTTGTCTGAACATTAACTCAGCAGGAGTCCAACATATTTTTCTGAAAGCACAGAACTCCACGGGAGTCTCTGTGCATGGTGAAGGTGCATGTTTGTGAAAATGAAAGCCAACATTAAGAAGCATTCAGAACCTCAGATAAAGTCTGTATATGTGATTTGACAGATGTGACTTCTTAGTATGTTGGTTCACTTTCACTTGGCAGCAGGAACAAGGTGTGAAAATAAGACTAAATAATGATCACCAAATCACAGCTGATGTGTGTGTGCAAACTGATAACATGTAAACATTAGTTTACATTTAGAGCCATGGTTCTGACCATCTTTTACAGCCCTGTTTGTTTATCTTCAAGACTTGAGAGACGTGCATGTTCCCAACCTCAGCATGAACAGTTTCAACAATCTGCAGGCAGCATGCATCAAGCAAATCTTGCCATAAAGAGAAATTATGTAATTTCTTGTCCTCTCTTTCACTGAAACTGTTAAACTGAGCCTGCTTTGTATTAAACTTTCCTGCCAGGGATTTGCTGTGGTCACCAGAGAGATTCGTCCTTCAGCTGTACACCAACACTAGGAACATCGTTCTGCTTTGTGCTCTTGTTCTGGGTTTAGTGCGGTGAAGATAAGTGGAGGGGAGGATGCTGTTTGAGGATTTTACAGGTGAACTCTAGCAGAAAGCTCCATGAGAAAAAAAACAATCAGCAGCATTTAGGAGCACTGGTATCGTCCATTAGGCTGTGTGCTGTGTTGAAGCACACCTTCCCTCCTTCCAACATGTTATTGATTGCTGAGCATGAAGCTCATACATCTCAATGCAAAGATGCACTCTTACACACCTGTCCAGCTGGCTAACAACCCCACTGAGTAATGCATTGGACTCTGGGGGGCAAGAGGGGCAATCTCATTAAAGTGCCACAGGGTTCAGGAAGCTGAACTGGATCTTGTCCCCCTCCCACTGCCCTCTCGTCCATGTTTTTGCAGCGCTGTGACAACATCTGCCACTCTTCTCCCCCCTGCTGTTACTTCTTTGGTCACAAACATCAGGAGGGACATTCTTGAAGGACGCTGAGTGTTTGTCCTAAGTCACGAAGCTCCAGAGATTCAGCATCACAATATCAGTTTGATTAAACTGAAGGACAGAGGAGAACAGACTTGTTTTTCACTCAGTGTTTTCTCTGAAACACCACAGGGACTGAAATAAAATTGAAAAATTTGATGTTTTTTTCCCCAGTATATCTTGATAGAAGATATACTGGTTTAGTCTATTTCATTAATTAGCACAAATTCAATGTTCAGAATAAGGAGAGAGAAGAATCAGGACCATCAGGACTCATGGTCCATTAAGAGTGGTGCGTTAGGGTCACCTGGTGGACATAATGGGTATCACAAGCAAACGATGCAAAAACCAACGGAGAGAAATTAGTTTTAAAAAGAATAAAATGTATTTAAGCAGGTATTAAGTGTTTACTTGTTACTTTTAACATCTTTCTGACGTTTTTGTGTTATTTTCATGTCCATAAAGTTTTTTTATTAATTAGATTTTATTGTGCTTTTTTTTTTTTTTTTTTTTACAAATTAGTTTTTTTTCCCCAAAAGATAAATAATAATTAAATTGAATAATTATTACAGATTTGTTGTTGCTTCTTTTGTAGGATAAGTTCTTCTAAAATAACTCCATAAAACACGTCATGGAAACTACAGAAACAAGCTGAGCACAGTATCGCCTGAAAAATATAATACATATGTTTTTCAGAATTATTTAAGTGAGATACTTTATTTTATTCCCATTTAAGAATTATTTATTTATTTCATCTATATGAATTAGTTCATGCACAGTATATATTACTTAACTGAAAAGTTAGAAAATCCTTGAAAGCCTTAAAACATTGTATCCGGACTGAAATAAACAAAAACACAGCCACTAAAAAGATGAAGTTTAAGCTAAAACTGAATCTCTATGAGTTTCCTTGTTGAAACTATTTTATTTTATTTTTACATTGTGATTCCCCCATGAAGTGCTTCAGTATTTCTGAATTATCTTTTTTGTAGGAGTGAAGTTTTTGATTTACAGTAACAGAGAAAACCTTTGTGTTGCCATTTTAATTTGTCATTTTACAAATTAAAATGGCAATGCCTTTTGGAGAAATGGCACTGGGTAATATTTGAAAAAATATGCTGCTGGAAGATGTTCAGTTGTCTACACATAAATCTACTGATGTGACACAACTTATTATTGTCTCCTGATTTTAGCAGTTGTACATAAATTGGCTTTGAAAAACAAACAACTTTTAAAGAACTCTAAATTATGTTGCTTTTAAAGTGATGAATTTTATTCAGAAAAAGAGTTACAATAACTGCACTACCCCCGAAATTTGGATGCTGGCACAATTTTAATCATACAACTGATTCTGCAGGTAAAACCGTGTCTTTTACAAGCTGATGTACATGTCTGATTAACAGGAAACAATAACCCAACAAGAAAAGCTACCAGCTGAAACACTGGAAAGATTTCAAAACTTGATCAAATAGCAGAAATGAACAAAATGGGAAGGCCGTGAAATGGAAACATCCATACAGACTGTTACGACTGGCTCAGAGACATAACAAAAATGTGAGACCAAGCTATGGGTTAAAGGTGCAAAAAAAAAAAAAAAAAAAAAGGAATATAATATACAGTAGCACAATGGGGGTCTGGGGGTTGAATGGGTTGTATGTACGCATATGGGCATGTTGAGATACCGAAACAAAGACAAACTCAAATGTACATGTGGAAGGGAGCTGATGCCTGCAAAGCATCAGCAGGCACAGTGGACAGCCAGAGTAATCCCAAAGGAGGAACCAGCCAGGCTTAAGTATGCTACGCTCTGGATTAGCGCATTAGCCACACCTGCACAGAGGAGGGGAGACACACAGACACCTGCAGCCCAGCTTATAAGATCTAGGGTCATTACACAGACCAAGAATAGATAGCAGGAATTTTGTTTCTGACGTTTGTCTGAATGACATGGGATCTAAATGATAAAAGCCAAGCCTCAATCATGATTAAGTTAGTCAGAGACACAGTCATGGACTGTGGATGAAGGTGGTTCTCAAACTGACATTTTAGTTAGTTTTGTTTTTTCATCAGCCCAAAGTTGGTCTGCCAAGTATCGAGTCATTTTTCATCACAATTTCCTGCAAGTAATTCCACTAAAGCCATTCTTTAGTATTGGTATAACTTCAATTACATTAGTGTAAAAATGTACACTGGAAACTATCCAAAATCCATTTTCTGTATTGGATCCAAACCCAGGACCTTCTTGCTGCAAGGCAACAGTGCTACCAGCTGCATCACTGTGCAGCCTCTGCTGGAAACTAAACAAAAATATTTACATAACGTATAAATTGCCTGACCACTGCTATACAAGTATACTGAAATCTGGTTGATGAACTACTTGATTTTCAGGTCCATGCACCAGTGCAGTACAGCTGTCACAAAAGCACAGAAGATGTGAGAAAATGCTAATTATTGGTTGTTTTTGGCAAATTCAACTAAAATCTGATGTCTTTTTTGTCTTGAGATACTAAAAGTTATTAATTAATTTGTTGTTTGTTTGTATAATGATGAAGACATGACCTGCAGTATCAAATATTAAAGCAAGACAGTCACCAATCCACCACCTACACTTAACTGCTGCTTTTCCCGTTGTGTCCAGTAGGAGTCACCCTCCTTCCTTGTGGGTCCCCGTCACCGTGAGACGCCTCGACCTCTCAGATGGATCCGCAGCCCACCTCCCATTAATCAGTCTGTCTTTATTCATACTGACAACAAAAAAAATCATCAAATAGGGAGGAGTGGTACACCGCAACAATGCCTTTTGGAGAAATGGCACTGGGTAATATATGCAAAGTGGGAATAAAGGGAGTTTATGGAGTCACGGAGTTCACGCATCTCTGCTCATCCTACATCCCAAACTTACTGGTCTGATATAATATTATAACATAAACCATCATAATTAACAGAACTCAGTGAATTCAGTTGCTGAAATAAATTAACTTTTCAAGAACATTCAAGTAATCTGACTGTATATATTGTTTTTACACAGTCTTGTCATGTTACAATAAAATTCTTCTTGCTTTTGTTCTTTGGCAATATTTTTTTTTTTCCTGTCTCACCGGATCCAAAACCCACAGTCCGCAAAATGAACCTGAAACAATCTGTCTCTCTCCTGGCTGGCTGCTCGCTGTTTCCCACCCAAATCAAAAGGGGTGAGTCGTATAGAGGGGGGTCACGTCTGGCCACCTCTCAGGAGAATAACAGGGTCTCTGTCTGCTCTCCAAACCTCCAACGGTTCTCCACTGTCCCTATGGCAACCGCCCAGGACCCTGGAAGGCCCCCAGACTGGAACATCCAAACAGATGCCCATAATTAACGTGGCTATATGGAGGTGTCAGTGCTGCCAGTCTGCCTTACGGGGAGGCAGACCCTCTCCCAGACCTGTCAGAGGTCCGTAGGGTTGAGTAAAAAATGACTGTCCTCTGGTGTGTGTGCGTGTATGGGTCTGAGATGATACGGGTCTGAGATGAGAACTCTCTGCCCAACACTGCCTCTTTACTCCACACAATCCCTGATTTTTTATTTTTATCTTTATAAGTAATATCTATGTTTAAATCTCCCCTGTATATGAAACATGCTTAGAGGTCACTGTTGTGTGTTTCTTTGTTTACATGAGTGAGATGTGAGCCTGACAGTTCGTCCACGCACTGTCTCACCGACTCGGCTGGGTAACCGTCAAATTGCGTTTCATCTTCCCAAGCCACTAAAATCACCAGACCTTGTTAAAACATATACATTTAGAAATTCACAACTCTGCTTACAGCTATCGTCTGTTGGTGCAACCTTTGCAGACATCTGTCTGAAAAGTCTTGATGAGTTTTATTTGGATTTTAAATTAACAGAAAGCAGAGCATTGTTTTGGAGTGGTAGGAAACACTACCACTCCAACACAGTGGAGTGGTAGTGTCTGCATCTGATAAAATGGTTTGCATTTTATCAGATGCAAACCACATCTGATAAAATGTGGTTTGCATTTGTCTTCATTTGTCAGGTTTTTTGGAGTTGGTCTCCTCCAGCTTTCCGATGTTTTGAGGAGTAAAATAGCTCAAGCTCAGACAGATTGAACAGAAACTCTGCTAGAATCAAATTTCAAGACTTGACATTAATTCTCTTTTTGATTTAGGTTTGGACTGGACCATTCTGCCATATGCTTTCTTCTAAAGTTTTAGAACTAGTGTGCACTTTGTCCTGAGAAATTCCACATCAGTCTCAAGTGTTTTGGAGCCTTATGCAATTTTTCTTCCCAGATTGTTCTGTATGTTTTCCAGCTCAATTCCTTTCTCCTACTTATGGAAAGTATTCCCCCACAATAATACCACATAGTTTTCCCAGGCTACAGCCTATTCTCAGTGATGTGTCTTGCAAGGTTACATATATAAAAAATAATAATTTTGGTCTTATCTGACCAGAGCATCTACATTCACATGCCTACTCTGTCCATACATGGTGCAACAAACTATAAATGGAAGTTCTTATGGTTTTCTTTTTGCCACCCTTCCATAAAGTCTACATAATGAATAATTGCCTCGTCAAAGTCCGTGGTGAATATCTGCAGCTCTTCCAGAGATGCCATTACCTTCTGGCTGCACGTCTAAATGCAGCAGCAACCTCCTAACTCAGTCTTTAGTTTCAGTTGTGCCATGTTCCTGTCATTTTCAGACAAGTGAATTAACAACGTTTTGTACAATAGTTAAAATCTTGGGTTAGTGCTTTATAACATAACCCTCCTGAAAAGCTTCAGCAGTTTTCTTCCTGACCTGTCTGCTGTGTTGATCGACCTTCATGATGCTGGTTAGTGTTCACCAACAAACCTCAGAGGCCTTCGAAGAACAGCTGGATCTGTACTGGGATTAAATTATTCGCAACTTGACTCAGTTTAAATGTGCTTTCTGGATGCGCTGCTTTTTATTTAGGGGCAACATAAAGGGGACTGAACACAAAGCAAGGCACACTATTTTCTATGTATTTTCTATATATTTTCCTTATTGTGACATTTCTGGCTGTTGTGAGACAAAATAAGAAATGTTTAAAATGTATCCCTTAGTGTTGCAATAGAGAAATTTTGTTTCACATATTTATTGTGAAAACTAGCAGCAGCAAATGCATTTCAAATTTGCAACTTTTAGACGCTGGTCACATGTTTATTAGATGCAGATCAGGTAATAGTTTTGCCAATAATAAAGCGTACATATTCGGTGGCAGACATGCTGCTCATGTCTTCCTGAGACGATTTTTAACACAAAAATCCTACAATCCTGTTAAATAGCATCACCATCACTGTTCTGTGCCTTCACAGAGCGACTGATCTGACTCCTTAACATGTTAAAGATGCGTCCATCTGCTGACTCCAAAGGTCACAGAATGCAGTGTCCACTTGTTTACGAGTTCATCAACACCCCAGTGGTCAGCGGCACACTCCACCGCTTGGGCAGGGGTCAAAGGATTGAGTTCACCTCTGACCTGGCCAGCCCCCTGTAATAAAACGTTTCCCCTCACACTCATCAATTGGTTCCTTTCAGGAGGACCTCAGAGACACGAGCATAAAACGTCTTAATGAGGTTGTCCAAACCCAACTTTAGGTGCTCATTAAAAACAGGCCAGTGATTGGAAGCTTGTAAATCCAGTAAAATACAAATACTAGTTATTAGATGCTGATGAGGTGACCTGCAGATGTGAATATTAATTTCAGATACACTGTTATGATGGCAGACTGGAAATTCCCACACAAAAAGAGAGAGCAGAATTTGAAGTTTGTAGTTTCAAAATAACATTTTCTTCAGATAAAACTCTCCTCTTCAGAGACAGAAGTAAAGAAACTAAATTATGAGTGAACGATGTATTCCCTGGAGGGGATCAGCGAGCCAGACAGCTATATGGGACCTCATGTTCAGAACCTGGGGGACGTGGGACAGGGGTTGTCTGGGACAGAGTCAGCCAATTATACTCTGGCTAGACACTCTTACATGCCATGCTGGTGGGAATCCCCTGAAATCTACCAACTCTCAGGTCCTGCTCATTATTATGCAGAAAAAGAGAGGAAAAGGGAAATGAAAACTGAAAATGTTCTTCTAATTTAAAAAAATGTGTGGCTTATTGGATAAATAGCACTTTGTTACTTTGTTCTAGATACATACTAATATTATCTATATTTGCATATAAATTATGTAGCCTGCAAAATAAGTTCACTGTAAGGAATAAAACATTTTTGAAACATATCTATGGAAACAATATGAATATTTTGTGAGGAATTGCGACATTTTCAGTCTTTGAAGGGCTGAAAACAGTCATTTTAAAATGTTGGCGGTAATAAACAATCAGTTTTTCAGCATTTTGTCTGTGTTTTTGATTTCCACATAGTCTTATTCTTCTTCTGATAGTTTACCTCTGCTATTTGTGATTTTCTATAATTATTTTGTATGTGTTATTACATTTTCTTTTAAAAGATTTTGATTTTATGATTATTGCATAAAATGCACGCTGACTTTTTCACATTCATATTAAAGCATCAGTTTTAATTGAAGATATTCAACTGCACAAAACAGTTGCAGAGACACATAGCACCAACAGATGGAGGTTGAACTATGCAAACATCGCAAATAAATCAGTTTAATCAAAATATAATAATGATATAAGAATGTACCAATGACTAGGTTTTTTTTTTATTATTATTTAAATTTGCTTTAAAAAAAACAAAGATATGCTAGCAATGGTTCAATATTTTTCAATATCTCAGTGAAAAACTGAATGTTTGTTTGTTGGTCCTCTTTTACATATCAGCTGTATTTTAAAGAATTTATTGCACATCGTTATCTAATTTAGGTATGACCATTCAAAGTCTCAAGTATTCTGAACTAAATATGACTAAATGTTGTTGAGGTGTATTAAAAAGAGTGAAATAGTTTTCTTATTTTAACACAGATTCATAAAACAAACCAAGTGCAGCATCAATAACTTGTAAAAGAAAAAAATACACACACATTATAAAACAGGTTATAAGGTGGTGGAAAGTGGCAAATCCCGAATGACTGAACATGTGTCGGAACACGAGGCTAAACAATAGAAAACTCATTCAAATTGCAGCTGATGTCTTTTTGTAGCAGTTCATATCAAACTCCACATCAATTCCCAACGTTAGGAAGTCAAGGGCCTCCAACCATAAACTGGAGTCGGCTTCTTGTCTACACGTTATTTCACATTCACTTTTTAATCTTCAATATCATTATCATCAACAAGCTGCATTTTAAATATCAAATTTGGTGGGGGGGGTTTTTTAAACATTGTTCTAGACCCACTAGTCCAGGCTTTTATAAATGGAAACATTTTTCTTCATTCTTGTTTGTGGATTACTTGAGAAAGCTTAAATGTCTAATGCGTACATAAGAAACAGAACACAATTTTAAAGATTTATCCCAGAAACTTCTTTGTGCATTTTATCATTAAAATTAAGATTTTAATCTACATTTCCTGTTGTGTAATGTTAAGTTTTACTTTTATTCCCTGAGTTTGTTGTTGCCTTTTCATAGTAATTTAATCCTCTTTTGCCTTTTGTTCCTTATTGAGCTATAAATAAATTCATATTACGCATGAATGTGTTTTACAACTAACAAGCCTTTCCTTTACTTTGACTTACTTTTACTCCCTGAACTTAAAGGAAACCTAAATGATTTAGTAAACTTTGGGGGTGTAGAATAAAGCAGAGCAGAGCACTTTCCATCTGGAGTGGAGATGTGATGAAGGAGCTCAGATACATGACGACTGGTAAAGTTATTTGAAGAAATGAGGCTTTACATTGCTGCAAGCAGCAGGCATGACATTTTCTTTGCAACCATCTGTTGGCTCAGCAGAAGCAGAGTGAGTGAGACTCAAATACTCACTGAAAGTAAAATAAAAAAACACAATTTAAAGCTGATTAAAGATATTAGAGTGACTCCATCTTCTGAACATATAGGGAGCAAGTCTGCACATCTCATATCCAACATGCTGGCTAAATGAGAATCTAATGGGAGGTTTATTCAACGTCATGCTACAGCTGCTGCTACAGGAAGTCATTCCAACAAGCTGCAATTAGCTTTTACAATGATTCTTGCAAACTGAAAATAAAATGCACAGTGAAACTCTCTTTTTATTTCCACCCTTTCCATTATGGTTTTCATTGTAACAGTTTAATTTCCATTTCAGGTTGACAATGCACGATTTGACTGGATTCTAATTGAAAAAGCACTGATGCAACTTTACTAATGATTCCTTCCTGTATCATTTTTTTTCTTTCCACACTGGAAAAAAACTTTCGATATTTTTAGCAGTAGGCTTAACTAACTATTTTTGAACATGTTCATTTCTCAACTTTACTGTATAAACATGACGATAGCAATTTAGTACAGCTGTCAAAAACTGCTCATCCTGTCTGCAAAGTCCTAAATGTTTGTTTCTATCCAGATAAAAAAAATATAATTGATACATCTGTGACTGTATTTGCTTTTCTTTTTCTTTGCTCAAAATATCAGCATGAGCCAAAAGGCTGGAAATTGTCAGGTTAAATATACTGATTTTAAATACATCGCCTTTTTTGTTGTCTGTAGTAAAATCGTATTTTTCTTATCATCTATGAAACCACTGATGTCAAACTTTATTTCAAACTTTATTTCAAACTTATCTGAGTCTGCTTACCTTGAGCTGACTCTTTAAGGGAACATATGACATTACACCAGTTAATGTGCACCTCTGCCTCAGTAAATCTGATAGAAATTGCATGGAAAAATTAGAAGGTGTAATATATTTTTCTTATATTATTCATAGAGATTATTATTCACTGTCTCATATCTTATTATGTCAACAATCTGTGCATTTATTCTCAGATTAGACCTACTCCTGCTGTCAAGAAAATGCTCTCAATCCTAATTTTGCCTAAGACTTTAAAAAAATAGTCAAGAAAAAATATATACATTTCACACGTTCCAGACAGAAAATAATTATGTTTATCTTTTTCTTTATGTTGAAAACTTAAAGGTAAATTGCTCAGAGATGCTTCATTTGGGAGACAGTATGCTATCATGGCTTATGTGTGTGTTAAAGTGAGCCTGAATAAGATGTGATGGAAAATCTTAATGCCTGAATAAAATGTTATTCGTAATATTAAGAACTATTTTTATTTATTTTTATTCGGTTTGGAGAAAATTAAGTTATCAAAACATTTTTTTTTTCTATTTATTTGTTTACTCTTTAGGTGAAAACTGAAGCCCAACAGAAGCCTCTTTTCTCTGTTTGTCAGCTCAGAGAGCCGCTGACAGCCTCTCACTGGGCCTGTGTGTTTCTGTCTGCCTCTGAATACAAGGTGGCGAACTCTCCCACGGCGGGGAGTCGGAATTAGCCACGCGGCACGCCTTGCGCTTTGAGCTTGAACTTGACCAGAGGAATGCGGCTCGTGGGAACGTCGGCTCGAGGCTGCCCTCCTCCATTCAGGGCGCGCGGGCCGATGTCAGCCGTGATTAGCATAAAACCCAGCCCGCCTCAAATTAAGGCACGAGGACTCGGGCTCGCGGTCCCCCTTTCACACCAGGCAGAGGAGGAATTAACAGGTCCCTGTGTGCGCGAGCCTGCCGCGGTAAGAGCTTCATTATTCACAACTTTTGCAAAAGCCCACACACGCGCGCGCGCAGACACACACGTGGTTTGTGACTTAGCCTAATTTTTTTAACAATTTTTTTTTCACTAACTTTAGCATTATTACTTTTTGCTGCTTTTGCTTTAAAAAAAATTCAAGATTACTTTGGACTTATTTCAATATTTGAATCTGATCAAATAATTGATCTTAAACTGAATTTTAATGAAAATATTTGTTGTTGTTTCTATTTCTCATAATTGGATATCTAAAGATACAAAACAAGCCTTTTTAGTGAGATTACATTTTTTTTATTTGTTTGTTTATTTAAATTAAGTTGACTAAGTTGATTAAGTTGAGCAGCAATAGCTCACAAGATAAAACAATGTTGCTTTCTGCTTTATCTTGTGTGGAAGAGAACATTGCAGTCATCCCTAAAAGTTGTTTCCAAAACACAGTCATATTTGCATAATTTTAAAATTATTCAAAATTGAAAAGCACCAATACAATAACCTGTTATCAGAAAATAAATATTAAATGTTTACGTGTTACTTCAGTCACGAAAGGACTGCTTATACCTTTTAGACAACTGTTGAATGGACAATGTTAAAATAATTGTTCAAAGAAATTCAGGAAATATATAATTCTGACCAGGGGGTTGCCTTCCAGGTGTTTGTTCAAATAAGAGTTGTTGTTGTTATAATAAGTAGGTGGTGGTGTTAGTAATTAGAAATCAATTCTCAAGTACTGTTCCACCAACATTACAAAGAAATGTTCTCCAAAATGCAGTTTTCAGAACAAAATTCCAACATTGTATTGTAATGTATAAAATACAGCTTACAAAAGAATCAAAAACTGAATGTAAAAGTAAAATTAAAAAAAAATTAACACAAGATAATAGACATAAGAGAAAGAATCAAGACTGTCAGGCCACAATTATAGAAATAAATTGATCTATATTCAGTTAAACACAGAGTGATTTTAAATAACGTAGTGTAAAACCTGCAGACTCTATGCAGTCTGAGGATAGAAAAGCTGAAATTCACAGAGACTTTTTTTCCTGTAAATAATGAAAATGACACATTTTCTTACTTTTAATATTAATATCAGTTTCAACAGGTGTACCTCTCAAGCAAAGAATAAAACAATGCTACAATATGTTTTTTTCTCTCTTTTTTTCGATTAAAACCATGAAACAATCCTAAGCAGTTTAGTAATAACTGCAGATTGAATTTTTTTTCTCTACATCAATGGTAATTAATTTTTTCATGCTCCTACTACTGTTTTTTGTTGTTTTGTTTTTCCATTGAAACACAGTTTGTGTATAAATATATTGCTTATAGCTGATGTTGTCGTGGTTACATTTACTTGCCTCTGGGAAGTTTGGTGGTTTAATTCTTGGTTATTCTGAAATTAAGAAGCCTACAGTGTTTTCCTCACCGACGTGTGGCGCTGTTTCACACCATGGAGTTTGCCTTATTTTACTGTACGCTGCTCTTCTTTAGTTAAGATGTCCTGCTTTTTAAAAATACACATTCTGTTCTTATTTGAATAATCCTCAAACTAATCCCTGAAGTAGTTTATTTTACTTACACTAGTGATGTATCAGACACATTTTGTCACAGCTAATAACAATACGGATTTATTTACGATTTTTTTTTTGTAGTTTTAGCTTTAACTAAAGTGTATAAATATTTTCTGTATACATTAAATCAAATAAAATGTCGGTTTCCTTTCCTTAATAATGTGAAATTGACCAGCATATTTGCAGTTTGCAGCCGTCCACTCAGTGTTTTAGTGAATTTTATTTTATTTTTATTTTTTTTTTTCCCCCGACAGCAGAGACACAAAATTAGAGGCTGAATCCGGTCTAACTGTGACCTGCCTCTTTCTGTCAGATTAGATTAAATTCAGTAAATGCGCTAAGTTTGTGACACTGAACCGCAGAAATGTCAAATAATGGCTTTGTTATAACTACGGATTATGATAAATTAATTCTGGTAGTACGCAGCTATATGCTTTAAAAAAAAAACGTAATGATGTTTTTATTTAGGCATTCTTCGTGACTCATTTGTTTATTTTTTATATCACATCTTCACCACGTGATCATTTTAAATTCTCCTCAGCCCAAAGCTTTATTTCAAAATAAAACCCTCAACATTTTTATTTTTGTCTGCTTTGAACCTCTTTACGTCCGTAAAAATTCTTAAGCCTCCTCTGTGACACATTTGATAGGCCGTGCGCAGTCTGTACGCCCTCCTCCTTCCTCTATACTCATCATCATCTTCATCATCATCACCCTTCCCGGTTCCTTCCCATCTCTCTCTCTTTCTCTGCTGTCTTCAGCAGCAGCTCCTCTCTGACCCGCTCCATCCGGTAAGAAATTATCTATTTCTTTTCCTTTCATGATAATAATCATATTCGCGGCTATGTGTCTGTCAAGGTTGTTAGGATGAGGGTATGGTTGTTGTTGTTGAGCAGTTTTGCTTCTTTTAAAAAGAGCAGGATTGACTGTGGAAATATGACGTGAACTCAGCTGTAAAGCCAGCAAAAAAAAAAAAAAAAAAAAACTTAATTATAAGCTTTTCTCACATTTTAAATGGCTGAAAAAAAAATGGGAGATGTATTGGCATTTATTTAAATGTTCGAGAAACACAATTGTGACAAAGGATGTTTTGAACTACCACAAACATTAAAACATTCACCAGCTGATCTTGTTTTCTTGATCCGCACACACGTTACTTTTTCCATTTATCTGCCAATTAGTTTTAAACAAACTGCAACGTGTAACGAGGGCCTCCACTGCCATGTGCTGATGTGGTGTGAGAGGGAAGAAGAGGAGGAGGATGAGGGGGGTGAGGAGGCCCCAGGCATCGCTGCAGTGCAGAGTTCAGCAGGGAGATATTGTTGTGAGCCTGGGAAAGTGTAGCAGGGCTGACGCCAGACTCTGTAGAGTTGAGGCGAGGGGGGGGACCTGGAGGATCCCAGACCGGATTGTCATGTTAATTTCCCCTCGGTGCGTTGTTGAACTTGATGTTGACTTCTTTCTTTTCTCTCTCGCTCTTTCCCCCCCT
The DNA here is from genome assembly GCA_903067095.1 of Girardinus metallicus. Classification (NCBI taxonomy): domain Eukaryota; kingdom Metazoa; phylum Chordata; class Actinopteri; order Cyprinodontiformes; family Poeciliidae; genus Girardinus; species Girardinus metallicus. The sequence goes on along the minus strand of CAEGAE010065817.1, from coordinate 22,687 downwards.
TCTGAAAGGGGCTGGTGGGGGTGTGGGGGGTGTCTCTCTCTGTCACTTATTTGTGGGAAAGTTCATCTCTTTTACACACACACCCATACACACACGCACGTACGCTCTCTCTCTCTCTCTCTCTCTCTCTTTCACACACACACACACCCACGCACACGCCCACACACACACACACACCAGATGTGTGTATAAATATCTATAAAATGCAAGTTAAATATTCTTTTTTAAATTCTACTAATTTTAGGTTTAAAGAAATTCATTTAACCGTAAAAGTATAATTTTCCAATAAGATAAATTACCTGAAGATTGTATGACAACAACTAAAGTTTCTTACAAAAAACAAAACATTTCCGTATATTCTTATAAGCTCTCAAAAAAAAGTGATTGTAGATCACAAACAGCAGATCCTGCGGCCAGTAGTTTGTTGCTTTAATTGTCGATTGATATATATATATATATGTGTGTGTGTGTGTGGAGAGGGGGGGGGGGGGTGTGTGTGTGTGTTTATTGTTTTCCTATGTTATTAATTTCACTGTTACCATCATGCCGGAGTGTTAAATGAGATGCATGATGAGGATGCAAGTGCATGCAGTCGTTTTGGACGCGTGTGCCCAATGCTGAGCATGCTGTGCAAGTAATACACAATTTAGCAAAAGAAAAATAAGCGCTAGATTAATTTCCCTTCCTGTTTTACGCTTGCCCACAGTGTGGTAATGGGAAGATCTGCAGCGTGACAGCAGCAGCAACGCTGTATGAAGGATACAGTTCGGCATGTATGTGCTGCAGCCTCCAGGATGCCAACAGATTGTTCAGGCGCAATAATCAGATTTGAAGCGTCTGCTATATTTGATGCCCTTGAAACTAAGAACTGTAGCCCTGGTATTTTGGTGCAATGCACATGCACACAAAAACTAAAAGAAAAAAAAAAAAAAGGATTTGAGAAACTTGCTTGCCAGATGAGGAGACTTAAAAGCCATCACTGTAATCACTGCTCAACATCTATTCTCTTCAGGTATCAGTCACATCAGAAGCCCGAATATCATCAAACGAATTTGGCCGAGACTAAATGCTTTTACAGTAACAGAAAGCCCTTGTTTCTCAGAAAAGCAATCGAGCAGTAACGTCATGTAATATTAAAACTGAAAATTGTCACTTTGCGTTACAGGGTCTAGGATAATGCATGTGTTTTATATTAATGTAAACGATTTTGAACTAATGTATCAGCAAACATCACGAACCAGATCAGGAACTGGTGGCCTACATGGAAATATAGGCCACCAGTCACTGCGACGACTTCTAATACGTGTTGGCTGCAATTACATATGGAGGAACTAAGAAAAATACCGACTAACTATCTTCGTTTGGTTATCCGTAACTATATATATATATATATATATATATATATATATAATGTAAACAACTGCAACATGTTCCTGTTTCAGCGAGAATTTAGTGAAGATTTCTCAGCAGTTGTTGGTCATTTTTATATTTCAATATAGCTCCAGGTCAGTCTGAACTATTACAGACTGAAAAGGAGATTATAGCCGAATATTCTCTCTGAACTTTATTTAATAATTCAGCTTCCCAAAAAGGGGCATCATTTTGAGCACGTATGTAATTACAGAATCAGATTTGATTCGTCCCCATCTGCACCGGTGCTAATTGGCTGCTGGTAATAATCCACGCAGCCGTGCGTGTTTAGAGCCCCAATAATGAGGATAATTGGGACAATCGGCTCCCTGATTGACAGACACCTGCATTCATTTTCACGTTGGCTTTGATAATCCGTGCTTCCCGCCTCTCTCTCTCTCTCTCTCTCTCTCTCTCTCTCTCTCTCTCTCTCCATCCGAGGCGGAGTTTGTCCCCTCAGCTTTCCGTGTGCGCTCTCAGTCAGTAGCAGCCTGAGTGTGTGAGGGACAGGATGCTGCGCAGTCCGCACTAATATAGGGGACACTTTGTTGCATTGATAATCGGCGAGTTCATCGGAGGTGATACAGCCATCGATGTAATTTAGATAACATTTCCAAAGGAGGACCTGAAGAGCATAAATGAATGGAGTTAGCCCAATGAGCAAGTAAGTAGGATACCAGCTTATTAACAAGTTTTGTGTTTCCAACATGCGTGACTAGCTTTTCAGCATCAGTTGTGCATTTGAGTTTTCAAAGCTGAGCTATAGTATTTGTAATGCCAGTTTAGGTCATATATTTGATGCTGAAATTTGGAAAAAGCGACCATAACTGCAAAATTGGCCACATATAAATGTGTAGAGGTGGGTTGCACCATGCTCAGAGGGGTTTCCAGACCTTTATGTAACGTAAACTGGAGGTCTGACCAGCACATATGTGGTGGGAAGACTTTTTAAAGCACATGCTGTAGAGTGGAGTTAATCTACAAGTAAAAGTGTTGATGGGTGCGTTTGGTTGTCTCCACCTAGACGTGCGTAACTTTGTTTCAACTTAATGTAGCGATAAACCATAAGAGAGTGAATGTGTTTGATTATGGTGAGAATCTCGTTCTATCTATGCGTGTGTGAGGGAACATATATATGAGAGAGAGAGAGAGAGAGAGTGACGGAGACAAAGAGAGAGCGAGAGAGAGAGAGTGTGTGTGAGAGGGAGAGAGAGAGAGCGCAGAAGGACCACAGGAAGGCTCTCTCCATCTATCCTTCCTCTGTATGTATTCCCTCTGCGGGGCGGCCCCTTTAAGAGACAGCGGGTCAGATTGTGTCTTTGGTTATCTAGCTGTATGAGTTTTAATTTCATAAAGCTAGAGAACCGAAAGTACGAACTGATGCCGAGCACTTCGGAGCTGACGGTCGACTCTCCGCTCGGCATGAAGGAGGATGCCGGGGCGGGCAGCAGCGAGGAGGAATCGGCAGGGACGGATGCTGAGCGCCGCCGCAGCTGGAGCAGCAGCAGCAGCAGCAGGAGGAGGAGGAGGAGGAGGAGGAGTGATGGAAGGAGCTGGGGTGAAACTACCTCCAGGGTGATTTGAAACCATCCTCGTTGCCGACAACACTTACGGGGAGCCACCTGCGTGCGTGTGTGTGAGGGCGTGATTGAGCCTGCTGGACTCGTTGATACCTCGGCCTGTTTATGTCCAACAAATCTGTCCAACTTTGGGACATACGGGCGTGCTGTGTGTTGGGAACAACCCTGAACGCTTTTAAAGCGGGATGTTTGTAGTTCTCATAAGTATGTGGGTGTTACACCGGTAATATCTTGAGGGAGCGACAGAAATAGTTAAAGGGTTCATGTGATTGGTCGATCCACGGCTCACGTGACAGTGTTGGCAGCAGCAGAATCAGTCAAGGGCTTTCTGTGATGTGTCACGTGTGTTATTGTGGTTACATGTTTGTCCGAAAGTGCATGTAGACTTCATTTAGGCAAGTAATGTGTGAATGCCCTCTTCCTTTAAAACGATAATATCCAAGACCGTGATACGCAAACATTTAGCCAACATCTCCATATGGACCACATGCAGGTAATGGGCCTCAAGTGGGATTATCTGCAGGTTACACACTTTAGTATAAGCATGTGAATTGCTTATACTATAAGATTGATCACTCTGGGTAAAATGTGGGACTCATAAGTCTTAAATGTAGCTATTCTACAATGATCCAAATACTCATTCGGGAATTTAAACGCTGTTGCATCATTTTTGGCTTTTTGGATGTGTAAATAACATTGCTTGATCTATTACGTTCTTAGTTGAATCCTATGAAAGCAAACTAAAAAAAAATCTACCAAATGTCAGCGGACTGCAAGGGCAGCCTTCCAGCTTTGTACAGCTTTCATGCAAATACTGTGTTATGTTGCAATATTGTTGCAGGTTTGCCAAAAGTGTGTGACGTCAGCACATCTTGATCCAGAATAGATTGTTCTTATCAACTACATGCTGACATGGTTTGTATTTAAAGCCGTAGCACATGTCGCTTGGAACTTGTTTCTGTGTTTTTACTATTTTTGGATCAGGTAAGCCATAGTTTTCCACTCGGTGATGTAGAGTTTTCATTACAGTCTAATAAGAGATGACGGTGTGTTTGTACCCTTGTCTACCCAGAAGTGGAGGAAAAAGCAGATTTTTCTCCAGGATGTTTTTTTTCTTTTTTTTTTTTTTTCAGTTTTAGTTGCCTTGTTGTTCCTGAAGGTCAAATTATTCAAATTGGGGGAAATTACAAACATTGTTTTATTCAGGTAATGGTGAACTCACTCTGCCTTAGTCAGCTTATGTGGGCCCACTCAATGGTCACCCACCCACATGGGGCCCCCCCACACACACTGACTGAGAGATACTATCTCACTAAACACTGTTTAACTACTGACCAAACTTGAAAGATATCTCTGCTGTGTCATGTCATAAAAAATATATCCTCATCCATCGCACTTGTATGATTGTTTGAAGATTACGAGTTATGTGTGTCCAGTTTTGAAATTGGAACTAAAAAAATAACTAAAGGCTGGCTTTGACGTCAAAACTGTAAGAGTGATAGTTTCTTCTCAACCAACTAACTTTCCAGTTTTAAATGGCCGCCTTTTGTATAAAATTTGTTAAAAGCAAGTTATCTGCATTTCTTTCAATCTTTCACACAACCTTTTGTAAACGGGTGCTACCATGTTAAAACTATCATAGTATGAGATTATATTAAGTTATCCTAATCACAGAGCATATCTGTAAGCAAATCCAACTACTTTTCAAGCCTGGAACTAAAACATTTAAGATGGATTAGAAAAAAGTCATTGTAGTTTATAGTGCAAGTTCTTGAAATTTTCTCATCAACGGTCCTGTTGATGTACTGATCAATATGGTGAAAGAACACATCATTTTGTCGTTTGATGCTATTGAGTTCTACACCACAGCTGATTTATGTGTAGTTAACATTTTATATCATTTTCTACTAACCACTAAAGGCAACCCAAGTACCAGCAGTTGCGGCCATTGAACCATGCTGCCAGTGGCTTTAACTAAACTGACATTGAGAGAATGATGCTCACAAGTGCTTGATAAATTTCAGTAAAACGCAGTCAGAAAGAATTGAACCCAACTAGCATTCCTATTGATTAGGAGATCTGTAGTTTTTATTCTTTGATGGGAATATATCAAAATGTACCCATTAGTCTCTGACATAGTAGGTGCATTTCTAACTGGGCTGGTTTAGTAGGATTTGCGGGACTGGAGAGAGGCCTGGTGTCTGAATCACTCTGTTAGGCATGCAGATTTGATTTTGAGGTACATATTGACTTCTAGGTTTTAAGCCTTGTCCATATGAAAATACTTCTTCTAAAATGACCTAGGCTTCACATAAGTCCAATATCATCTATAGATATCTTCATTTTTGTAAAATAAGACAGTATATTATTGTAGCTATGCTGTGTGTCTGTGTGCTGATGCAAGTCGGGCACTAAAATTTACCAAAAACTAAAAAGAAGTCACGTGCTCAAAGCTTTCTTTTGTTACATGCAGTGTGAATTAGACTAAGTAGCTCAGAGATGGAGCTGCATCATTCATTTCATCTAGTTGCGTAATAAACATCCAATATAAAAAAACAACAATGAAATAAAAAATCTCATATTTTCAAACTTTACTTTGGAAATGTTAAAGATGTGCTCACCAAGCATCCATTCATTAGAAAGATAAAAATGCATATTTTGTGAATCTGAAACCAAAAACCCTGGCTACAGTCTGGTCCATCACACAACCAAGGCCTTGCTCACCTGTTGTTTTTTTTTTTTTTTTTACAAGCTTTCAGTCATAGTTGGACATGGAAGATGCATTCAAATTTGTTTCGCTAAAAGTAAATTGTTTTTCCATTCGCCTGCTCGGTAATAACTAAATAGGACATCGGCTGTAGAGTTTGATCTATTCTTGGCGCAGAATTGGAAAGCCTCAAAGATGACTGAATATCCCTGAAGTCCCAGCATGCTCCATTTAGACCATGACTGACAGTATTTGATGTGCACTGTTGAACAAGAGTGCTCAAATCTGGGTTTCTTTTTTTTTGTTGTTGTTGTTGTGTACGTATCTCTGGTTTTGATGTCAGGCAGAGCAAATATAAATTGGTGAAAGGTTAAATTATGCTGAGGTTATGCAATTTGTATTTTATGCTCAATTTAAGATCAAAGGGTGTTTTTTGTGTGTTTTTTTTTTTTTTTTTTTTACAATCATTGTATTCATACACTGTCACACATTTCATTATACTACCTAGAAAAATGTTTTTTAGTCCACTATCTTTTTGTAACTTCCAATTTTTTATTTTTCTATATCAATTAAGCAAGATTTATTTTATGCATAATATCCTATTTAGTGAAGTAGACAATTAAGAGAAATCAGAAAAATATAAAACGCACTCAACAGACTGCCATTGTGGCAAGGTCAACACAAATACATGAATTCCTTTGTGAAAATAATCAATAATACTCTTTCTCATATACAGTGCTTCAATAATGACTGTTTTATTTTGTATTTGTAGGAAAATGTTGTCAGTGCTGCTCCAGAAGGTTGCCTTTGCAGACGTTGAAGAAAATCTGCCAGTAAACAGGATGAGGAGTGACTGTCAGCCTGCAGGTAAATATTCAAAATGGCAGAATTCATGATATCGAGTGCAGATGTGCAGGAGGTTGTACGTCCGCTGCAAAAAAAAAAAAAAAAAAAATCAGGAGATGTTGGAAGCTTGAAGACAATTTTGTTTATAGAGTTGTTAGTTTGCTGCAGAGCTTTGCAGGTGGCTGATTGTTATCCATATTATGGTGTTTAGTTATTTGAAGGTGAAAAAGACAAATGAAGAAAGCATGAATTTAAAAAGTCTCTGGGTCAATTCACCTTTTTGCAAATTCACACCACAAATATGTATTCACATACCATCACATTCCCATTTTGTTCCCACAATTAAACCATTTCCTATGTACTTAAACCTTTAAATATCATTGTTTCTTTTTGTTTGGAAGTATTTTTCATTAATTATGGAAGTAAATAAATAGTGATGAAAGTTCTCAAATCTCACCTTTAGTTTATTGTATCCTACATTTTTAAAATTCTTATTCTCAGTTGATTCTTATGAAATAAGAAAGATTATGACCGCTAATCAAACCAATATAAATCTAAGGAGTCTCCTCCTCCTTGTGGTTAATATTTATTGGACTCGCAGAACAATATTTCTCAAAGAGCTGACAATCAGTAACATATAAAAAATGACTTAATTGTGGTCGTCAGCGGTGGCGGTTTTTCATTGGGCAATATGTCTCACTGCTTAGGATGGTATGGCAAATAACTAAAGTCAAAAACATAGTCTGTGACTGAACAAGTATTATATTATAAGATGTCCAGTAAATTTAGAGTGAGTGAATCTTGTTTTGTGGACTGTAAAAAAAAAAAAAAAAAAAAAAAAAAAACATTAACGGAAATATGGTATGTAGTGAATCGTGTTAAGTTAGTGTCTGATTTGTATCTTTAACTACAATGCTACTGGTGTTTCTTTGGAGGAGAATCTGCACTACATTTTCCTGTTCAATATATGAAAACTTGCATTAATAAAATGTGGGGAATTTCTGCTTCCCCAAAGAAGCAGAAATAATTTAAAAGTAATTTAGAGATGAGTTAAACATTTATTCCATTTTTGAAAACATGAAAAAGAAGGCTGATTCACCTAGGATGCCATTTAACCATAAGTCATGATGAGTTACTAAAGGTGGTATCAAAGATCCTCCATTGTATCAGTTTCATATACTTGGTAACAAAGTGACCAACATTACACAGGTGGTAAAATGAAGGAGTAAAATAACATGCTTTATTATAAAGATGTACCAATCAGTTGGTGATGAGTCAGTTGTCCTTAACTTAATCAGATATGACTGGTGATCAACAGTTCAAATGCAGCTAAAATTATGATCTCCTATATACTCCATGCATCAAAATTCCCATTGTTTTTCATTTGGGAAGAAAGTTTTGATGCAAAACGGAAATAATTTTGTTATTTCTCGATTTTCTGTTGGATTCAAAACTATTTCTCAAAGAAAACGTGGCACACAATTTCATCTTTTACATTTTAAAAACTTTAGGACAAAAAAATCTAAATCATTTAAACCTCAGAAAACTAAAATTCACCATTTGCAAAGAAAATCCTGTCCTGTGCATTTACTGTCATGACCCCAACAGAACAAGTTCTAATCAAATAAAAAGGATCATTTAAGACATCTGCTCTTATTTTTAGCATAAGACCCAAATGTCAAACAAATAACATTTGCATACACTACAGGATACACACGGTGTGTGACGGCGTTAGGATGTGTGCTGCAGTGTAAACGTCCTCATCTGAGCGAATGAACCAGGACCTCCATGTTGAATTCCATCATTACTCTCTTCTTTGAAGTATTTGCATTTTTTTTTTCCCATTTCGTGCATCACGCCCCTCACCTTCCTCACCCTCAGACACACGCAGCTTTCTGTTCTCTTCTCTTGCATTCAGCTGTTTTATCCCTTTAACCACTGTGATCCCATTTGTCAGGTAGAGTGTGCCGTAGGTGCAGGAGAGGTGGCCGTGTAATCTTTGCTGCAGTTCTTTATCCCGTTAGGAGCATGGAGGCTCGCCTAGGGTTTGGACCTGCTCATGTGGAAAGAGTGTTTGGGTGGCTCTGTCCATTTCTACCCTAATGCCTCGACAAGCCACCTCCCCTTATCTAAAGTCGTGTGATTAGCATGGGCACAATTTGCAAGAGCGCATTCGTGTTTTAGCAAAGTGTGCAAATATTTTGAGTCCAAAATTACATACTATGTTCAATGTTTTCGCCCTTTCAGATTTCAAAGATGCATGAATGAAATAAAAATATTTTTTGCTAAATCTTAAAATGGTAACGGGGACATCTCAGGATTTTCCCATGACGAGCCGAGCAATTAGGAATTAGACGTTAACCGCATATTGTCAAGCAAGGTCACATGTTCATGGTAGCACAACCTTGGAGCTTCAATAGAAACCCCAGTTATTCAAATTTGCTGTGGAGCTCTTTAAGTCACCAAGATTTTCCCAAGCTTTACATTAGCATATGCAAGGAGGAGCCTGTCCTGCTGTTTTCTAAAGTGGATGTAAATTATAACCACAGTATTATACAGGCTGATGGGAGATAAATCTCTGCAGTAATGCAATGCAGCCAGTTGCAATCGTGGAGGTAGAGGGGGGAGGATTTTGAGTTTGTGTGTGTGAAGGAGGGGTACTGTACAAAAGCAAGTGACAGATGGAATACAGACCAGCGAAGCTCTTGCTATCCGTCATGCTAAACTGTTCTTTCATCAGCTTTCGCTTTGCAGATTCTTTGCTTCATTTGTGAGAAAACTTAAAAGTTGGTCCCAGAACATGCATTAGGTACAGCTGTGTCATCGGTGAGACAGTTTAGAAAGCGTGCACTTGGCTTTTTAAAACAAATATTAACATGGGAGGGGGAGATTAGTAAATCGAAACTTACATTTGTGCGGTCCGAATAGGCTGAGGGTCTTCAGGCCTCACGAGCCGAGTGGAGATCTCTTTGGAATCGCTATGCAAACTAGGGCTTGAATAATGAGATGTATTTATGAAGGGTTGGGAAGGGGGTCCTGCTTTTGAAACAGCATGCTGGAGTCTGAATGGAACTGAAAGAGGAGGAGGAAGGTGAGGGGTTTCTTGGACAAGAGAGAAAGGGGGTGTATGGACAGAAAAGTAGGGGTTATGAAGGGGGGCCCCCAAGCAGTCTAGGCCTCAGCCAGGCAGCTGTGAAAAGGGGTCCCGTCTTTTTCCCACGCCCAGCAAGACGTGAAACACTGCTGCGGCTCGCTAGGGTCAAGTCCCGTCGCTAATATATACACACACATATACGTAGGCACATGCACACACATAGAAGGCAGAGACGGTGCAGCATAAAAGTTGTGCAAATTAACAAGCTGTCTGGGAGGTGACACGGAGGAGGGGGTTTCGGTCGCCTGCTACTCCTTCCCGAATGCGTTGCACTCCCATCAGGGGTCAGCGGGCTTCACGAGACAACCGTTGGGTCATAACTTCAACTTGAACTTAAAATTTAGACTGAAACAGTAAAGGACTTGATTTATCTAAAATTCCACTTTGTTTTTGCCCCTTTTGAGAATATTTTTCATATTTCTCTCCTAAAAACAATACATACAGATTATTGTAAGAATATATACTTTTGTTGAAATGGAATAGGAAAGAAATTAAAAAATTGAAAGACATTCTTGCACATAATGCAGTTGTGTTGGTAGATTAATTGTACTGCATTAATTCAGTTTCTATTTAAAATCCAAACGTTTTAAATAATTTTAGCATTATTCCCATTATTTTTGCAGAATTTGATGCTTCCATTCACTCAGTTAAACTTGGCTTCATGTTTCATCAGTGGTATCACCTCAAATTCACACTCATAGTTACATTTGCATGACAACGGTGGAACTGAAAATGTAAGTAAATCATCAAATCAGCTAAAGACTTACACATTTACATTTTAGGGGTTTTGTTTTTCACCTAACACATGCCTCATAATTTTATTATCAGATTTACCTCATTTATGTCTGTAATATGACTTCACACACATATTTAAACATCACAAGAATCTACTTCTTGTCTTTTTTCCTTTTTTTTTTTTTTTTTTTGCCTTGGTCCCTCCCATACATCCCTTCTGTCCCTCTCTTGATGAGGCATGGCACACCAAACAAAATGGTGCAGCGTTCACTTCCCTCCCGGCTCACTTCCATCGCTGCATCAGGGATTCACAGAGCGGTGTCACACTAATTCAGGTCCCCCTGCCTCCTGGAGCCCTTTGCTTTAATTCTAGTCTGAGGAAAAAGAAAAATGTACCATCTATCCTTGTGAATAGAAGAACAGGCGTCCTATCGTCACTCTCTCTCCCTCTTCCTGCCTGACTCTCCCTCGGTCTCCAACTCATCTTGCTCTCCTCATTATTACGTTCCCTCCTATTCAGATGAGCTTCAAAATAGAGAGGGAGAGCCTTTCTAATTAGCTCTGTAAAGATGCTTTGTTGTGGTCAGTGCGGCCGCCGGTGTGTGCATTGAAAGGAAGATGTGTGACAGCTAGTGTTGGCATTGAGAAAGTGTGTATAGGGCCCTTAATGAGGTTTGTTAGCTGAGTGCGTATCCTGCTGTTTGAAAGCATTTACGGCTGCCTTTGAAGGAACAGAGATGAAGAGAGCGAAGGAGTCTTTCAGTGTGGTGTGGCAGGTTGCAGGATGCAGATGATGCATTATGCTCCGCCTAGTTTCCATCCGAATGGCAAACGCGAGGTGGGTTGTGTGCTTTACATGCAGACTGTTCGGGATAACTGTGGGAAATTTACTCCAGTCACAGTTCCTGTCAGAAATAGACTCAAATATTTATCGAGTTATCCTGGAGAAACATACCGAAGAGGCTGCTGTATTGTTTAACAAAATAAAAGCTTGCATCTCTGCTTAAAATGTGATTTTAAAAAAAAAAGAATGGTAAATGAAAGAGTGATTTTTACAATGGAGAGTTAGTGTGGTTGCATCGGGAAAAACAGCGGCGATTATAGACGGCTGAAACCAGATGAAGGTGAAGGAAAAGGAAAAAATGGGTTAGGAAATGAAAGATTTTGTAGAGCCACCAAGCCAGCCTGCTGGGCCTGCCTGCTGCCTCAGAGATTGTAAACTGTCACTCAGGATGCAGACACAGAGGCAAGACAGAAATCATTTGCCCATATTACCCTCCAATACAGGAACCGCCGTTAACATGTCCCCTTGTTCCCCATCTCCCCCTCCATCTGCAGCTGGTATTTTTCTGTGCCTCTGCCCGTGCACATGCATGTATATGAACTCGCCGCCCCTCCAAGAGGTTTTTCTCCTCTCGATAAAATGAGTCAGCTTGCTGCATGCTCTCCCCCTCATTGTTCAATGGTTCGTTGCCTCTCCGTAGGAGGCAGGCAGAGAGTGTTTGGGCTCTTTTTCCCCTGTTTTACCAGTTTACCAGTGTAATCCTTTACACTGGCACAATGAGCTTTCACTCCAGCCACAGGATTCTATTAGTCTCCCAGAGAGGCACGGGATCTCCATAAACATTTTTGAGCTTCTCTTGCAACTCCCTCCTAACTACCTGTGCAGCCTCGTGGCATCAAACATCCAGGCTGGGAGTTTCTCCTGCTTTAAATTACAACCTCCCCCCTTCATTATGACTGAGGAGATTTACCTGCAGAGTAAAAGCGTATGCACTTACCAACATCTTGTTAACTGTCAGCTTCACTCCCAGAACAATGCATCTACACTGAGTTGAAGCAACAAGCATGAGCTCAATCTGATACTTTCAAAAGCATCAGTTTAAGATGCTTTTTTTAATTGGATACCAAAAAAGGTGAGATCATGTCAAAATTTTTCTTGGGCTGTATTCCTCTCCCACACCTGCTGCTGCACACTTCTGGTCAACTGGCTGAAAGAAGGCCTCTACACATTTCAGCTAGCCTACAAAAACAAATGTGGCTTCTTAATTATTGATGGGCACAAACAAACATGAGCAAGAATGTGTCTTTTTTACCATTACAAAGCTAACCCAGTTTACAATTAACGGTTGCTGGTGGCTTGTCTGCAGAATGCTACCTTAGCAGATAGCCTGACTAAATAAAAAAAATTAGCTAGAGAGAGCAAGAAATTGAGCCAAAAATCTATAAGTTATAAGCACATTTAAGTTGACATTTTAACCATAATGTTACATTTTTTTAGCAGCAGTATAAATAGTTGTTGCATTTCTTTTTTTTACCTAAGATTTGACAATATTAAAAAAAATTTTATTTAAATTTTTGACACTAGCTGTGGTGTTTTTACTCTAGGTTATCATACTGCAAGTGTCTAATCTCAGCTCCTGCATGGCCTGGTGTCTGGACCTTACACTTTGAAATCAAAATCAGTGGATGCACTTTTGTGTATCCACTGTATTCCATATTATGAGTTCTGCATTGAATTCTTTTTTCCAGCTCAAACCAAATGTCAACAAGAAAGCTGACACTCACCGCTTTGCCTTGAATCGGCAAACCTTGGCAGCTTAGAGCTTTCATCAGTTCCTGTTGTCACTTCACCTCAAATAGACAAATATAAGAACATAAAAATGTATTTTTCTTCAATTAAAATAAAGGCATGCTGCAGTTTCTTTAATAAGTGCTGTTAGTAATTTTATTAGTAGGTTTCTCCCTAATTTCGGTGGTTTTTAGCCATCTGTGTATCTACTTCTTGCAAATCCACTCTACAACTTTATCCTGACTTACTGATTTTTAGCCTTCAACTTTGAAACACCAAGCAAAGGGTGTACCAGCATGCTGCATGGTCAACTATCCCAGCTTCAGGTCTTTTCCAAATTCCTGCTCTTACTATGACGTGTCATCTGTATTCTATAACTGAATGGTGAAATGTCGAAACGGCAGCACATATTATGCCATTAAGCTGAACGGCTGAGTAATAATAAATGGCTAATCAATGTAATAACTGTTGCCACATTCATATAAAAGAAAATGTTTCACACAAACAACAAAACATTAACAATACTACTGACTGCACAACATGGATGTGCATAACATTAACATTCAATAGATATTCTGTCCATCTGTTGTATTTTCATGTGTGGATGAACAGATATTTGTATTTGTGACAAAACACGAAAAAGTATGTAACATTGTTTGCTCAGAATAAAAAGATATATACTGAACAAAAATCACAAACAAATGAACCTTATCTCTAGAAGGTCATTTCTTGGACAGCTATATTATTCAGACAGATTCAGGTATTTAATATTATTAAAGTATTGCAATGGAAACTAGTTAATATAAAAAGAAGGTATCTGAAGGAACAGAGATGATGTCTTTATTTCGTGCTTCAAAGGTCATCATTACTGTTGAGGAAATTATTACATGATGCATCTTACATAATTCATTTTAAACCTGAAGAATTTATACAAACTTCAAATTTACACAGCCTTTGTACCCTAATAATTTTTTTAATCACAGTAACAGTTCTGAATATTGCTAAAAAGCATTTCAGAGATTTTTCAAACGTCATAATTTGTAATGCTCCCTGTGAGATTTATTTCTGTCTCAAGTCCAAAGCCACGGATCACAGTGCTCGCCTGTCCTCTGTCCCCCTGCACCCAAACATATCACTCTTGCTCCTGTTTGTCTCTCTCCTCCCCCCCTCCCTAGGCCCTCTCTCAGCTCCCATCTTAATAATGCCGCTCTTTTCTTTCACACCGCGTGGAGGGCTGCTTGAACCAACATTGTCCCTTGCACTGCCTCTGGTGGAGGGGAGGGGGCCATTGTGTGTGAAGGAATGGCGAGTTAACACCCATGCCTGAACCCCCTCAATGGGGGCATTGTGTCTGAATCTTCCTCAAGCTCACCCGATTTCGCCCCCACGTCAGCTTCCTCCCCAGCAGGGCGAACCAGGGGCAACTTGAGCTGCTTTGCTATTATATTATTATGTTTTGATTTTTCTGTCGTTGGGTTTTTTTTGTTTGCTTTTAAAGCTTCATGTAACGGCACGATGAAATTCACTAAAACCCTTCTCGTATCTGACCTCAGACCGTTTAACCCGCCGCTTTCTGTATCTTATTTTTCAAGCAACTCAAACTGCGATGAATATGCTTTGTAGCTGGTTCGAAGGAAATTTGAGGGCTGGTGGGTGTACGGCTGCAAAAAGGAGGCCCCAGCAATTCATTTTTTTTTCCTCAGAAAAAAAGAACAAAGAAACACACAAAGGACCTTATCGTATTAGCATGATAACAGCATTCAGAATACTTTCAGAATATTTCAAGACGAGTCTCAACAAAGAACTGTGAAGATGAAATTATTACTGCTATTTTCCAAATGAAGAGGTTATAGTGTGATTATTTTAACCTGGAAGATTTAGATTTATATGTAGCCCTTTTACATGGGAGCAGAGACGGCTGCTTTGCTTTGCACACAGCAGTTTGAGCATTTTTATTTGGGTTTTTGTTTTTTTTGGTGTGTACAGCCTTGGGGCGGGTTACAAAAGAGCAAGTTGGCGTTTTCTTCCCACATATTTTTAATCAAAGTGTTAGTGTTTACATTTGCATTTGCATTGAGCAGAGGGATGCTGAGTGCTAAAGGTGAGATTTTGAAAAACACTCTGCTTTGCCTTGTTTTGTTTTTTTTTTCAGATGGAAACAAGGGTGGGTGGCTGGAAGGCTGGATAAAGGCTGGTGGATGACTGAACCCGGCGACCCAGTGCAGCTCATCATCATTGCCGGGGGCCTCTCGTCTTCTTCCTCGTCTCCCATGGCTTGTACCTCCATCCAGGGGTCTAGCAGAGCCCAGCAAAGCCCAGCCGGGGAGCTAGTGAGTGGGCTGGGAAGGATGGAGAAGGTCCCTGGAGGCAAAAATCACCTCTGGAGCTATCAGTGTGCTAGAGAAATCGATATGAAACACAGAATCTTCACAGCTTTGAGTGGGGTTTCCTGTGTTTTAAAGTGTGTGGCCTGGAGGCCCTGCAGACCTGCAAAGGACATCCCCTGCGTGTCTCTCTCAGCTGCAGCCCCAGCTCCTTCTCTGGACCTCAGCCCTGATCTCCACTGGCTGTGTGTGGTTCTGCTGAAGGGTGTTTCTCCCCAAATGATACCCAGAGTTTTAAAAGACCGCTCTGAGGCATATTTCTATCTCTTTTTTTTTTTTTCTTTTTTTTCCCCCATCACGAGATTGACACATCCCACCACCTTCTGCCTCTGGCAACCAGCTTGGAAGTTCTGCCTTTGACTCACTCTCCATCTTCAACTCATCCACGGCTTATTCCCCAACTAGTTTTCACATTTGACAAACAGACACTGCGATCTTTATTTTCCACCTCCACTCTTGGCTCGCACTTCCAATGATGAGCTCCAGACAGATGTCTTTCAAAAGCAGACACACCGTAAAATGATGGTTGAACCTTTTTTTTCCTCCCATCATGCCTGTTATTCAATTTGAGACCATTCATATTAACTGGCTGGAAAGAGAAGAGAACTGAAGATCAGAAACCTTTCAGTGGAGACAGTAAAATGGCAAGTATCTCTGTAACGGAATCAGAAATTATCTGAAATACTTTGTGTGTTACTGTGTGTGGGGTTGTGCGTGTGTGTATAGGTGCTTCGCTAAAGTTTGAACAACTTTTGAATTCTTTTGAATTTTGTCGCATTACCAACACAACCTGTTTTATTAGGATTTTATCTAATGGATCAGCTCCAAGTAATGGATAGTTGTAAAGTAAAATGAAAATGATACATCAATTTTTAAGTTGGTGTAGTATGAAACCCTAAGTAGAATTAAGGCTGCAAATATTTGGGGGTTTGTCTCCGCCAACTTTGAAGATCTAGACAAAAGAGCTCAAGCTCAGTCTGATTGGACAGAATCTCACATTTGCATTTAGACCTGGACTTTTTTTAAGCCACAGTCCTTCAAAAGTGTCGTTCTGATTAACCTGAAGGTAGAACCAAGTCTCACCTTTTAGTTCAGATTAAGCTTTCAGTTTCAGTAGAATTGAATTTGAATATTCTTTGCTCCAAACACTTTCAGAAAATCTCAGATTTTCCATTGCGTCATTTTCCTGCTTAAAGGTGAAAATCTGCCCAATTTCAAGTCTTTTGCAGCATGTTTACAGCATGATGCTACCTCCACCATGTTTCACCTCAGAGATGCTTTGTTCAGGGTGATGAGTGTTAGTTTTCCAATGCATTTAGATTTTTGCATGTCCCTTAAATGGCTTGAAACAAACTATAAACTAGACTTCCTGTTTCTCCCTTTGTTCCCCTTTTTACCAGATTTATGCGACGTATAGTTGTTTGAGTTAAATGTGCTTCTTAGCTGCTTCTCTGATTAATCCTCTCCTTGTCCAGACCTGTCAGTTTTAGTGTACAGCCATATTTGGGCAGTTTTTCATGCTCTTTCCAACTACGGTTGATGGATTGAACAGAGCACTTCAACGTTTAGGTTAATGTTTTATTCCCTATCCCTGTTTTAATCTTCTCCAGAACTTTATTGTTGACGTGTCTGCTGTGTTCCTTGGTCTTCATTATGCTGTTTGTTCACTAATATTCTCTAGCAAACCTCACAGAAAATCTGGGTTTATACTGAGATCAAATTACATTCAGCTGGACTATTTGGTTGCTCTGCTTTTTAAACAAAAGTGTTGGTGAAAAGTTAGTCTGAAAACAAATACTCCCTAATCATTTTCATATTTTGCTTATAAAAAAAAAGTTTTTATTTCCATGAACTATGTTGTGGTGTTTTGTCTTGTAAAATCTCTTTTAAAATGCACTGGGATTTGCCTGTTTCATGACAAAATGTGGACAAGGGTGTGAATGCTTTTGCAAGGCGCTGTATGAATGAGAGAGTAACTGTAAGAACTAAATCAGCTTACTCTACTGGAGTATTTTTGCTCAAAAATGAAAATACGATCATTTGAGAAAGCCTTTGAGTAAGTGTTCTAAGATAGAAAAGCTGAGAGTGTCCATGACTGTACTGTACATGCTTGGCCTTTAGAGTGTTTGAGTGCAATTGGCAGCAGCAACACTGTAAAAATCCAAAGCTCCCAAACTGCTGTCACCGTCAGCGTGATGCAGCATGGCTCGTTTCCATCCAGATGGGCACAGCTTCAGACAAAATGGCCGCCGGTCTTTCCTCTTTTGCCAAAGATGGCGAGCGCATCGCTGTTGTCTGCCATCTGTGCATCCGTTAACTGTCGTTGTATGTAAATCTGGGGCTAATTGCATTTGCATAACCTCTATCCAAAGGCGGCGGTAGCATTCTTCGCCAATGCTGGATCCTGCGAAGGCGGCATAGGTGGAAAACAAGCCGGAGCGAGGGGATGTTTGTTTTTCCACTCCGGGCTTCAACTGTTAGGAACCTCGTAAAACATTTGATGGGTGTTTTAGTGTACATGAGATCAAGCGTCTAGACGTTCGATGCCATATGGTGCTCGTGTTTGCATGCGATTTCCTCGCATGCAAATGACACTGTGCAAAGGATTAAGCCGGAGCTTTGTTTAATTAGATATCGCCCCGTCACGCATTCACACACAGACATACATAATGCACAGATTAACCAAGAAAAGAAGGTCCGCCGGAGTTTAATTAAGACGAGGGGCTGCGGGCCCAATGAAGTCCAGATGCACACCGACCGAGATGGTCTTGTATTCATGCACATGGATGTCTGGTTACTATAGCACTAAACAAACCATAGGATGATGGATTTCTTTAGAAAAAGAATATCTCATGAAACATAAAAATCCACCAGCCAGAAGTAAATTAGTCAAATTAACCACCTCGCATGGTTTTTAGAGTTTGGAATGGCACTGTGTAAAAAAATAAAATCCTGCACGAGTTGATATGTAACCTCAAGCAGCTGTTTTTACATTCGCCTGAATTGGTGCTTTTTTTGGGGGGGGGGGCGGACGCTGCTTCATCTGATCAGGGCAGCTGAGCAACAAAGCAGCTCTCCTATTTGCATTTTGCCCATCGAGGCAGCTGCTGCGTCGTACAGTTAGGTCTGGTGTGGGCAGCAAAATGGCGGTCACGCGAATCATGGGCTCTGTCTGCCGGTCGTGGGAGCTGAGGAGCAGAGAGCAGAGAGGACGACATGTGGGGGGGCTGAGGAGGTTTTTTTAGGGTGTCTGGTTCGAGGGAGACATGGGTTACAGGGTCCAGACTACGGGGTGGGGGTAGAGTGAGTGAAAGGTTATTATTTGAGGAAGGGGGTGGTGGCGGATGAGGGTGTCTGGGTTTCAGAAGGATCCATTAATGAAGAACTGAATGGTGGGGGGTGAATTTGTCTGCATATTCGAACACGTCTCGACCCATTTGCATAGGCGGACGAAGACGTCCATATGCCTCGCCCGCCCTCTGTCGCCTTCCCCTCTGTTATCTGCTTTGCACCCTTTCCCATCTGACAGTCACATTATCAGAAGAAGATGCTCTCACCCATTTCTCACAATAATCCTTAAACACCCTCTACTACACGGGAGCCTGGCGCTCGCCGCATCACCGTGTCTGTGGGTTACAGCAGCCAGTGAGAGTGCTCCGAGCATCTCTCAGCCAATGGGCAGGTCGTCAAGAAGGAGGAAGAGGAAGGAAAAGGCAAGGCGAGTCAGGAGTTTACCCTTGATGTGCTGGAGAATGAAACAACAAAACAAGTACAGGATGGAAACAAAGAGAGGGAAACATGGCACAGAGGGAGGGGGAGGGACAACGCAAGACGGGCATTATATTATAATGCGCTCGTGTGTTGCAAATACAGCTAAATTTTGTCTGCCTGTCAGACATGGTCCTGTAGGATACCTACAGATCATTTGAAAAGGGGCAAAAAAAACCTCATTGGCTCTGAGCCATGGCAACGAGGGTCATCAAGCAAAAAGTCAGACAGCACAGACAATGCAGATCTTCATAATGTTTCCTTTTGAATACCGCCACGATGTGGTCTGAGCGTGGGAATCCTGCGAGGACATATGCAGATCAGCCAGGCTCCGGCTAGACGGCCCCTCCAGCATGAATAGTCCTGCAGCAGGTGAAAGAGGACCCTGGAGTTCATGGGTCAAGGCCAGTCAAGAGGTTGTCTGGTTCACGAGTGGCGCATATCCGTGTGTGTGTGTCTGTGCGTATTTGGCGATCGTCTGGTCTTGTCGAATGCAAATGAAATCACAGGGCTATTTGATAAGCACTCCTGTCCATTATTGGCTCCGTTTTGTTTGTTCGGAGAGGATCGGGCCGGGTCCTTCATCATATTATTGCAGACAGCCAGAAAGACAGGCAGGCTGTAGTTAGACCACCCTCGCTAAAGGAGGGATTGTGTTGTCTGCTAAGCCTTTTCTTCTCACACCTCTGCCTTTCTGTGGCATTTCTTCTATGACTGACATGTTGGTCTCGGTCTCTGCAGCGAGACGCCCGTCTTTGTTTCTCACTGATTGACAGCAACATTTGCAGCAAGGCTCTGCATCTCCATGATTGAGGAGATCGCCAAGAGTGCACCGGTGTATAAACTTACACTTCGCCATCTTTTGTTGAGAAAAGAAAGCCTGGTGATACTTTGCAATATTCTTCACAAAAAGAAAACATTAACTTTACAAATTACTCCTGTAGCTTCACAAGCAAAAATATGATGTGTGAAGGAAAATGTCTAGATTTTTAGTTATTTTATTTATGTAACATAACATGTTTTGGTTTAATTGAAGATTTAAAAAAAAAATTGTATCAGTTTTTTATTACTACAGGAGTAATATCTTTTACTAAATATAGGAATGCAAACAAGAAATATTAATGCTGGTCTAGCTAAAAACTTTTTAAAGTGTAAGTGTTCAGACCACTTGACTGTTTCTCATCTTGTCACATTGTAACTTAAAACATCAGAATATTTCATTGTGATTTTATCAGATGGACCAGCCAGACATAGCACTCAGTTGTGAAGTGGATGGAAAATAATGAGTGGTTTTAAAATATTTTAGAATGAAAAATCTGAAAAGAATGTTTTGCTTTTGTATTTGGTCTCACTAAAGTATTTGCAGAACAATCTTCATGTCTTTTGGCTCCATCAGTGTTCTGCTAGGGAATTACACTTCTTTCCTTTTTTGCAGCAGAGTTCAAACTCAGTGCGGTAAGATCATATGAACGTTGCATCAACTTTCAAATCTTTCCCAGTATTTCAATCTACATTTAAATCTGGACTTTGATTGGGCCATTCTGAAACATTGGTATGCTTTGATTTAACCATTCCATTGTAGCTATTGTTGCAAGTTGAAGGAAGGTGAACTTCCATTTGAGTCTCACATCTTTGCAGTCTCTTTGCATCTTCAGACACATTCACATTTTTGAATGCGAATTTCACCATGTCTCTTCAGTGAGGAGTACCTGATCTCTTTAGGAGCTTTGTAAGGGGAGATCGAGGTCGAAGGAGTAGAGCTGGCTCACTCCACTCCTTCATGCTGGTGGCTTCAGGCTTCATTAGCTCTGCAGACGGGGACAGCTCCCTCGCGGTCCCCTCAACAGGCCCACAGACCTGCTGGCTCTGGCACAGCCTCGGCCTCTGTGGGGAAAGCGAGGGTGGCGGAAATGTCTGTGTTCTGCTGCTGCTTTGTCTGAATGTTTGGTCCCTGCACTGTTAAAATGCCACCTGAACCCGTCCGTCTCTCATATGCTAAATTATTTTCTTGTTTTCTCTTTCACACACACCCTGCTCTGTTCTTTGTTCAATATTCTCCATTCTTAGTGGGGGGTTTGTCATCCTCTGGTGACTTGACTCATCATCATCTGAAAGCCTTTACATTATTTTATTTGTGGACTTATTTTAACTTTCCTTGAAACTCTAAAAATCCCTTAATTATTTCTTCCAAAGCCAATAAATGTGTTTTTGCATCTTTAAAGCCTCACAAGGAATTTTACATTTCCATAACAGCGGTGCTGGACAGAAACTATTGGCAAAGTGAACCAAATAAACGAAACAAAGCAACACAAATCAAAAATCTTCTCTTAGTTCACACAGAGATTGTAATTTCTCATTGACAGAAATGGTTTGATGTGACTGATAAACAAAACCATTTTCTGGTTGTTCCATCGTGTGATCTATCTGAGGAGACAGTAGGCTTTGATAGGAATGCAGCTACAGCATAATGCAAATTATTCATAGACCTTGAAGATTTCTACATGTCATCACCAACAATCTACATACATACATATTTTTCTAATTGTTTTACAAATAAAAATGTAAAATATTGGGACGCATTTGCAGTTAACACCATTTAATGGTGTACATTTGTTGGGGAAACTTGATATAACAGATAAATAAATATGGACTTTTGTTGTTTTATGAGAGTGAAAACTTAAAATGATTAAAATCAGATTAAATTTAATACAATACGATCACTGTTCCTGATGCAAAGATACTGCTCTCCCTTTGACTTTATCTGCATGTTTTCACATTTTAGCAACAAACATAAATGTTTTGTTCTTAATTCATGATAAATCAACACGAAGTAGTTCATAATTGTACAGTGGAACAAAAAATATGCAAGATTTTTTTATTATTCAAATAAAATCTGGAAAGTGTGCCTTGCATATGTATTTGCCTCAGATTTTCAAACCAGTGAAGGATTTCAATTTGCATCGCCACATTTTTCCTCCTTATAATTGAACATTGGCTGTTGACTGTAATATACCAACACTGAGCAATTTCTCTGTGCATCCCTACAGTTTATCGATCCAACAAGCTAATAATTTGTTCATCTTCTTTGGATTTTATTCAAAGTGTAGTGAAAGTGGTGTGAGGGAAAAGTTTGTAAAACCCACAAAGGGATCCGAGCCATGAGTCGGAAATAGAAGTCGTGGTGGTGGAAGATGTTGGAGAAATGAGGGTACAACAACGCTGTGGCCTGGTTTGTGGTTCCACAGGGATAGAGACACTTTCACATGTCCCCTGCATAACAAGATAGGAGGAGCTCCTTAACACTCACACGATGCATATGCGCACACGCACGCACACACACGCACACACACTCCCTCTAAGGGAACTAGTACTTGATTTATGCAGCTTTGTTGTTGAGGCAGCAGGAAACTTATTGCCCCAGATTTAAAGTAAAACCACCATCGTACATGCAGCAGTTAACACAATTCAGCTGAATCCAGCCATTTCTGCACCGAAATATTTACTCATTTTTTAAGGTTTATTTATTTATAT
>CAEGAE010065812.1:0-40898 GCA_903067095.1 Girardinus metallicus | reverse complement strand
TATATATATACCGGTATATATATCTGTGGCTTCTGCTGCTCTATTTCTGTTTGTAGCTGAACAAACAACAATGGCTTTCTTTGTGTTTTTCCTCTTGGATTAATTGGACACTTCCCTCGTGGCTGATGTGCCATCAGAAACTCTTGAATGTGGACCAATTAGATAGCTACCAAGTAAGAACAGTAAGGCTGCAGGACAGCAGGAACAACTGGGAAGAAAGAAATGTCACTGCAAGGATGCGAAGAAGTTGTCAGTAGGACAACAAACAACATGTCTGCCCGTTGAAGCAACAGTGATTTGGAAATAAAATGGAGATATGGGGAATTAGACAAGATCTCAGTGGGAGCTTTTTTTTTTTTTTTTTTTTCAGGAGATTTAATAGAAAATGGTAAAATAAAGCACATGCGAGCCTTACAGGCAGCTCTAATGGTGCAGATGAAACTAACTCATTTTCCAGTCATCAAACAAGCAATCAGTTTCAATTCTATTGCATGGTTTTAATTTAGAATTCACATATTTTGACAAGATAAGAAGTGAAGCTATTTGGAAGTTCTTAAAATATTCACTTACTGCAGAAAGCCTCGTAACTGAATTGATAGTCAGATATAGCTGTAGAGTGCATGTAGAGCATTATATTCAGCCACTTGGATTCCAGACAGTCGTATATCTGGCTACATTTTCACCGAAGGAGAAACAACAGAAAAAGACGATATGCTGCAGAGATACTCAAGTATTTTTTTTCCATACTATATTTTCTTTTTCCCATACTTATACAAACGTGTACAACACCTAAGTTCTCTTCTTCTACTATTCCATTTCCATAGTTTTTGAAACTCTGCATAGGAGAGGAAATCTTTTTGCCTCACCGTACAGTCTGGTCTGCCAGCCAGCCAGCATCACAGTTCTCATAGCCATCGGCGAAAGTTGATTGCAACTGGCCGGGTGTTGCAATGGTAGCCGAGTTCTCTATGCACACCCGCTTGGCATCAGCGAAGGACAAGGCGTAGCGATCGTGAGGGGCCCGGTAGTGGAACACTACACCTAAGATATAAACAAAGATAAGGTTTTAAAATCAATGCATTGGTTCTCTGTAAGTCTCAGAATAGATTTTAAATTTCTTTTAGTGGCTTTTAAATGGTCTTGGGCAATTCTTTCTTGCAGAGCCAATAATAACTTACAAACCTGTGAGATCCTCAGGCATTGGTCTATTAACAGGCCCGAGAATACTTAAGGAAATACTGCTCTCCAGTATTATGACAGCCATCTGAGGAATAGTATGCTCTCTGAGTGCCGCAGAGAATGTGGCACTCAGACATTTTTTGGCTGCAGTTCCTGAACCGGATCATCCGTGCTCAGTCCATCCACTTTCCACACATTTTAACCTTCCTGTTATGTTGCAGGTCAAATTGACTCGTTTTAAAGTTTAAAAACTTTTTAAAAATGGTTGGAAGTATTTTTTTGCATGAAACTTTTTCTATTTGTCTTAATAGGTGCACTCTACATATAAATTGAAAATTTATTCATTTACACATTTGCAACTCCTTTATTATGAGGTTTTCAGTGGACATAAAAAATGTAAATTCCATTTTTTATGTCCAAATAAGTAAATTGTCGTCACTGATCCTTTATTTGTGAGAAATAAAAAAAACATCATTGCACAAATATTGATTGAAATGCTTAGTATTGGAGTTAATAAGCAGACACAAAAGTGTTTTGGAGGATCTTTTTGTTTTTGACACTATTGCATGATTAAAAACTCCACGGGTCAAATTGACCCAGGAACATTATTGCCGTACCTCAGAAACGAACATAACAGTAGGGTTAAATAGGTACATTTCATTTTGTGAGTTTATTGTATATAGCACTTTGACCTGCTTTTAGTAGCAAGGGTGCTTTATAAATAAAAGCGATTGATTGATGGATGAGACACAAGACACTAGAACAAGCAGGGAGGCTGTGCCAGAAAACGATACAAATTTACGGCCTGCTCCCTGCAAATCTCAGCACGTTTTATGAACAGCAACCTCGTGCCATTAAAGCACGAGCACGTTCATCCGCGGAGGTAAACAATGGAGCCCTCTAGCTCTAGTCATCATGTGTTGACATTGTTCCATCTGTGCAGGACAAACCAGCAGAGCTGGGGTTCAGCAACCTGTGTGTACTGTACATGTCTCTGATTTAAATCAGGTCATCCATTGGCTCAATAAAAAAAAGAAACAAAAAAAGAAACATATGTTGCCCTTGAATACAGTGTGTGACAAGCAGTGGGGATATTTATCTTACTGCTTTAGCTCTAGAGTCCCTGTGCTGAATTTCGACTGCTTCTAAGTTCATGGTGGAATGACAAGCAAGGCAAACAAAGAAACGGAGCAGCAACGCTTTCTATAGACTGGCAATCCTGCCAGGGTGTAAAATCCCTGTCACTCAGGATGTGGGTACTAACAGTGCTGTCAGGTCGCATATTAAAGTTAGATGCATAGACAGAAAGCTTTCAGCAGGTATGTGTATTGAATTCTTAAAGGCAGTGACTCTTTAGCACTTTTACGACAAGTGTCACATTAGTGTTGCATTCCGTTCTCTTAAAATGAAACTATCAAACTTAAAAGTTTCACAGTCAGAATTCTAAATTTCAGGTTGCAAAATCAAAATTGCTGTCTTGCATATAAAACATAGGGATAGTTTCAGTGAAAAGAAAAATAAAATTTATTCAGATTTTTGGTGATTAGTATCTTGTTAGATCTATTAGGCACCGTTAGATACAACCATATGTGTGAATACGAATCAGAGAAATACATATTAAGTCTGGTCACACTAAGCACATCCACTTGAAAAACCCACAAATTTGAACCTTTGAACTGAAGCAGAGTTTCTTATGCTTTGATTGTATTCTTACATCAGCATGAGTTATCTCATAATAAACAAGGTATGATTTCAAAACAGCTAAAAATGTATGTCATAATTTATGTCACACTGAGAAGCACTCTGGCTTTATTACATAGCATGAACAGCACTGGGCCTCGTATGCTTGTTGATGTGCATTGATGGTCAGCTGGCTGATTCATGACTTCTCAGGTCTTTTTTTGTTATGAGTACTGAAAAGAGAAATTGTTTTTTTTTGGATATGTTTTCAGTTAAAAAAAACATTCAAGGCATGAAAAATGAAGTAGAGCCTCACAAGACTTGTTAATGAAATGTAGCTGTTTTATAATGACTGTTATCAAAGTATAAGTTGATTGGCAAACTGTTCTTTAAAAAAAAGATAACATAAAGTGATTACTTTTTCTTAAAACTATGACATTGTTAAATTGTAGTAAGAATGATAAGCAGTGCAAGCACTATCATTGGAGCTTGTACCACAGTGTGCAAACCAAGGCTTCAGGGTATGCACAGATGCTGAAAAAGTGTGGTGAGAAAATGAAATTGACTAGAAGAAACTAGCTTAGTTGAACTGTGAAAGGTCCACATGTCTATCTACCAATCTCTGCTTGACATTCACATGCCCCTGAGGACTATCCAGTGTCATGCAAGCTTGTGTGCTGCTGCCTCCTTTAGCCTCTATGACTTTGTCTGGGAAAGTGAGAGATTCCACGTGAGACGGATGCCATAGAGGCAGTTTAATTATAAGAATAACAGTACAGGCTTAGTGCTAAAAAGCTAGCACCGGTGTTTTGAACATAAGATGCAAACAGAATTCTCCTCGGTCTCCGCAGACTATTCGGTCATTCTCCTTCTCTCAGCTATATGGAGTATAAACCCTCTGAAATATCTCCTTTTTTTCTTGCCCTTATTTTCATCCTCCATCCCTTTGATTTGAGGCTGTGGGACTTTGTCCAAACAGAGATGCCAGTTTGCTCATTAATATGTACGCAGGAGAGACAAATAACTTTCCTCTCAATAAGAGTTTCCTCTGTCCTGCTCCACAGGAGGGTTGAATGCCCAGCACCTAATGTCTATTTTTAACCTGTGCGTCTTTGCACATCCTCACACGGTCTCTAAGGGGAAGAGCATAGAGGCACCATATGTGACTGAATGATGCCCTCGTTTTAGCATGGTGAGTAGCTGGTACTCTTTGCCCCCCTGGCAGGATGCAGCGTACTAGGCAAACTCTGTCTGTCATTGTTAGACAAAAAAAACAAAAAAAAAACTAAACTGTATTAATTTGTGAAAGCAGAAAAAGCACACGCAGAATTTAAATTCAAGAGGACTCTGAAACAACAGGAATAAAACTTGCATCCAAAACATACATTTTAGGGCATAATTCTATGAAATATGCTCATCTGCTTTCTTGCTAAGAGTTAGGAGAGAAAACTGCTCTTGATTCTCGGTACAAAATTATAGAATAAAAACTGGGAATTACACAGGATCTGCTTAGTAAATTTTTTTTTAAAATGTGGAGCATTAAAACTCAAATTCTCATAGCAATACTGCTAAGTTGGATGTTTTTATAACTTGGTTAGCTTTATGCCTTTATGAGAATGACTAAGACAGTCCAGTTTAAAATCTAAAGAACAAAATAATGTATCTCTAAAATCATTCTTAGATATTAAACTGACAAGACTTTAATGCAATATGTCATGAAACAAATCACAATGCGAGCACATACAAGTCTCTATAGTTTCTAATCACTAAAAGAATTTTATTCCAACAAGCAGTAAGTTGTTGTGTTGCTTTATAACTAAGAATTATTATAGGTTGTATTTACTGCCCAACATATACTAAATAACTATTTAGGTTTACATATAAATAAATTTAAGCATGCCGCATAAGAATAAATAAAATGTTATACTAAGTGACCACTAACAAGCTTCTTTAGATTTCCAAACTTATTGATTTTTTTAATATAGACTAACTTTTCAAGTCAATCAGTGTCTACTATTTATTTAAAAATGAGAAGAAACAGTATAACAAGATATTCAAGTGAGATGTCTGTTTGTAAAGAAGGGCCAAAAACAAAATTTCTACTAATAAAGTTTCATTTTTCCACAGTGACAACAACAATTTAATC
Organism: Girardinus metallicus; assembly: GCA_903067095.1. NCBI lineage: Eukaryota > Metazoa > Chordata > Actinopteri > Cyprinodontiformes > Poeciliidae > Girardinus > Girardinus metallicus. Next base: position 35,893 of record CAEGAE010065812.1, on the reverse strand, counting down.
ATTTAGAGGAACAGAAACAGAAACAAGACTGGATGTGAGCCTGTTTTCTTACAACCAACAATTTCCTCTTAACATGTTGCACTCATTTTCTCCTTTCACTCCATTCAGGTTTTTTTTATTTTGTTTTTTTAAGCAGTTATGGATGATAGTGGTGAACAGATTCTCCACCAGCCCACCAATAATTGACCCAATGGGGACATCGCTGTTTATAATGTCAGTGCAAAATTACTTTTTGTTTTACTTTTTTTTAAAACACATCTACAAGGACTACCAATGAATGTGAAACACATCTACGCCTCAGAAATAATAGCAAACAAAATTCTTTTATACATTTTAGAGTTCTATTTAAAACGGCTCAAACAATTGCATATATTATATATATTCAGAAAACATTTCAGAGTTACATAATCTCGGCCTCTTGACTCATGTTAGTCGCATGTAGCCACTTACAAATCTAAAATGGATAAGTCTTGTAAAGCAAATATATGAATAAGTAATCACAATTGCTTTTTAACCATCTTCAGGGCTGACACACCATCTCAGTCTGTGACGCGATATCATATGTCAGCACTATCCATGTAGCTGTTGGGCTGCATCCGAGAGACACGACTGTTTAGCCCATGTGGACACAGGAAAAGCAAAAATGGCACTAGAAGTAAAGAGGACCGAGGCAATCAGAGAGAGATAGAATGAATATGTAGGAGACGAAAGTGAAGATTAAAAAATAAAACACAGTTCTGAGCATGAAATGAGTGGTGTGACGTATTATGTAATGACACAGCCGAGCAATACTTGCAAATTGCCAGTTTGATACCTGAACAGAATTAGCGAGAAGGGTCGAGCACTGTCACGTCGCAGGACTTGCCAATAAAGACTAAACCGCAGAGACTGCTGCTCCTCACTGGCTTCATAAACGGTTTCATTCTGAACAAGTGGCATTGATTGGCCAAGAGTTGCAGAACACAGGCTCTCAAAAGCATCATATTAGGGTTAATGAAGATGCTGCTATTTAAGAAGGGAAAACTGGGCTCTATATCCCTCAGACAAAACCCAGCACTCGCACTGAAAAATGGAAAACAGATAAGACACAATTGCCTGATTTTCCCGTATTGTAGTTCGCACGTATTCTCTTAAGGGTAATTTACGGACAAGGAGAAAATGATGTTTGTGATACTTAAAACAGTGGCTATTGTAGCATGCTGTGCCTCTCAAAAATAATAAGGTCACTGCATTTAGAGCTGATGTTAGCTATATTTATACAAGCAAAGTTTGCTCCAAGGTGTGCAGTTGCTCTGGTGATTGTAGTAGCTTGCCATTAAACATAAACGTGAGTGAACTGGACAGAATGTGGCGACAGCTTTAAAGCTACAACACCTTAACAAAGTCTTTGAAACTCTCCAAGCTATTACTAGGTAATTTGTTACCAAAGAACCATACAAAGCTAATGGCGAAGAACTAGCAGTACTTAAATAGCTTGGTGGGATAATGTTTAGTGTTTCCAAGGGCCTTTCACCATTCCCCATCATCACACGTTCAGCAGGGACAGTAAACAGCTGTAACGGCTGTATTAACCTGACATGGAAAACAGAATTATTAGTATTCATAGTTGAAGATGTGGAAGACAAAGTGTTAACACAGTCACCGAGTGCAGCAGAGATTTTGATAAGGAATGTTTTCTACAGAGGAAATCAAATTTCCTCAGGAAATATTCAGTGGTTTCAAATACTCGTCACAGAGAACCACTGAGAAAATATGCTGAAAAATGTCACAGGATTACACAGAATGTCAGATGTTTAGATAATTATACACAACCCGGTGCACATGTGGTAATTGCATGGTTTAGGAAGCACAGATGCTTATGAACTGTAAATAGAATGTAATAGGACCAGTTAAAATTCATTCCACAGAAAAATCCATGAATTCATGAATACTGAACTGCAAATAGGCAGCGGTCCACTGTACTCCCAAAGGTCTGAACGCCTGACGTTATACGTTAATTAACTTTAATAAAATTCCAGTCTTGATACATAGGCTTAAAGAGCTTAAAGATTTGAATCCCCTTTGCAGCTATAAGAACAGTCTGCATGCCTTTATATACCTGTGGCCATGGAAGTGATTGGAAAAACTGAATTCAATAATTTGGAGGAGGGTCTCTGTACTTTTGGTAATCTAATGTTAGTTGAAGATGTTATACCTCAAACTGGCATTTTAATAAACCCAACCATGGAGTTTATTAAAACTCCATGGTTGGCTATACTTTATTTAGTATAGCCATAAATAAAACTCAGGCTCTGTTTACACAGAGACGATTTTCAGTGGAACCGTAACCTTTTAGTGATGAGACATCTGATGCTTTTGTTGTCTGGCTGAAAACCACGTGACCGAACACAAACGATACCTCACATTACATTGGACATGTCACCTCTTTATTGTGCGTGTTTCTTTTCAAAATAAAACTGCGATGAACCGTACTGCTTTGAGATATGAGGAGAGTATTTGTTATCAGCAGTGGCTAAAATGGACCTAACAAAAAAAAAAGAGCAAAACCTCCCCCATCTGGGAATACTTTGAGATGGCTAATTATGCTAAAAAATAATTAGCCACATGTCCACCGGCCCCCAAATATTCGCCCTGCAGAAATTTTCGCTATTACTTGCAGCTTGATCAGCAAAGATCTGTCAATCTCACACAACTGAAACAGACTTAAGACTGTTGGAAGAGTAAACCTCTGTGCGTAGCTAAATGTAAAAGAACAGGACCAGCTGAAAATCCCAATAAATGAGAATTTAGAAGAATTTTAGTTTTTCAGGAACCAAGTCAAAACAAAAATAATACTATCTGGCCCCACAAGCACAGCACCCCCAAGAAACTAAACCACCAAACGCCTTTATTATCTTTATTATCAAATCAGTCTATGACAGTGTTCCCCAACCCTGGTCCTCGAGGCACACTGCCCTGCATGTTTTAGATATTTCTCAAGCATATACAAGCAAAGTTTGTATAAATATAACAACAAAAACAATGATGGATAGCATTGTGCTTTGTGTACTACTTAACGTGTTCAGTTAAGCACAAAATCTGATGAGTATATGTGTGTTACATGAGACTTGGCTTGTAGGGGAGTTTTCTAAATGAGGTGGAAGCTAACGGTAAAATGTCTGTGCGTTTTTCGATAACATTCTAAAGTCACAGCGCCATATAGTGACCTGGCATGACAACTGCAGCTGTCATGCCAGTCTTGTCTAAACGTGGAACGTTTCTCCAATCATCATCCAAAATTTCTCACGGTTTCCAGACGGTGATCTTGTATAAACACAGCCTAAGTCGATGCAAGTGCAGAAATTATATTTTCAACAAAAAAGGTACTTTAAAATGAGGTAGCGTTTTATATAGGAATCCATTGTTATGTGCAGCAAAGTCCTCACTGATCCTCTCTGAGTATCTGGGTTGATGAGTAATTATGAATAATCAATTAAACTATTATAAATATCCAAAAAAATTACAGCTGCCATAAATCAGCACCCTGTCTCTTGTTGAAGGCAGTCTTATCGATCAAGCTGCTGTATGTGAGACATCTAATTAGTTTTGAAAGCAAAATCTTATAAACAGCAGCAAATGAAGGCTCAGAGAGCCTTTTAGTCCTTGCAAGATGTCAATCGAACTGTTAGGCTCAAGGATACAGAGTTGATGATTCTTTTTGTTCATAGCTTTTATAAACATTTAGATTTTTGGCTTAAGAATTAACTCAAGTTTTAGCATATTCTGTAATCTAATATTCTTAATGTTTGATATTAGTACAATCTAGTCATTTTGATGTGTGTACAAAGTTATTTTAAGCAAAGCTACTAGACAGAGAAGAAATTAGACTTAAATACATGAAGGAGAACTTGCTTAATTAATTAAACTATAGTTGAGTGGAAATGACAGTGAAGCTGTTATGAGCCTTAAGACTTTGATTTTGTACTGTTTCATGACACAGTCTTGTTCTGTACTATAGGTTTTCCAAATCAACAAAGGAACTACATACCCTGTCAAAATACCAAAAAATTTACACAGTTATACAAGTAAAGAAAATGGAAATAGTCACAATTATATGTTTCACAAACTCTTTGAAAAGTCTTGAACCAGCACTACAGAGTGCTTCCACGCTTCTCGTTTTTTCTTGTCATGCTTTTTGAAGTTTTTTCTGTTTATAATTAGTTTTGTTCAGTTTATTAAATCAGAGCCAAATTGGAACAAATGTATCTCAAAGCACTTTTTGAGAACCACATGTCCAGTTCGAGTCCAGTTTTATAGGTCAAACAAGAAATTTACTTTTTTGTGTGTTTGCCTTTTTAAATTCCAGCCCTTCGATCTGACCAGTGCGAAAAGAGCAATCTCATAAAAGTTTGCTATTGTATTTGACAGTAGCTTTTTATTTTAACCTCTTGATCACAGTAATCTACAAACAACTGTTCAAATATAGATAACACTTTGTTTACCTGTGACCTCCAGTGGAACGTTGTCCTGCTCATCGTTGATGCCCACCACAACTTCACAGCGATAAAGTCCAGAGTCGCTGGACCGCAGCCCAGTCAGAGCAAGGCTAGCATTGTAGCGGTCCTTACTGTACCCAGGCAGTGATACACGACCCTGGAAGGCCTTTTTCACCTAAGAAATGTGGAGAAAAAGTGAATAAAGAAAGAAGAGATGATAATATCCAGTTATCATCTCAAGACAGTTAATATCCAGCGAAGTGATTCATATTTTATTGGTCACTGCTATACCTTGACCACATTGTCTTTGGCCACCAGAACCGACTGCTCCTTCTGCAGGCCGTCGGAGCCTCTCTGACCCCAAACCTTGGTCCATTTGATCCTGGGGGGCTCGTGGAATGAGCTGCCACCAGGACGGAGGGTGAAGAGGCAAGGGAGCAGCACCGTCTTGGACAGCTCCTCGGTAATGGTCTGATGAGTCACCTTCCGCATATTCACCACAGTGTCCGCACTGGTTAAACCTGAGGAGAGCAGAGGTAAAGGGAAAGAGAGAAGAAGCGAGATTAATCAATCCGCTCTTATAAATGCGGCCACTGAGCGCTTTTTCTCATTACTCTGAAAAGGTTTCGGTTAATTGATTCCCGTGGCCAAAGCCTGTGATTTCCTTTAGTTCCATTATGATCCTCCTGTTTGTGGAGTAACAGCAAAATAGTCAGAAACTCATTGAATGTCTTTGATGACTGTCAGTGATCTAGCAGAGCATTATTGTTGTAGCTGACAGAACAAGTCAGTGAATAGGGAAAATGTCAAACATGCTTGATAAACCTTACATCACCCCTTGAATATGCAGCACAAAATCAATACCAAACACCTCTTTGCTATTTAAAGCATTACCTCCAAGAAGGTGTCAGTCATAATTGAACTATTAACAAGATCTCATATTTGTCTGCATGTACAACATTTATAACACATTATCTAAAATGCTCTATTGCCTTGTTTGAAATAAAAGAATTGCATCATTTGCATTGCAGAGGTAAACACCTTAGAAAAGACCTTCTAACCTCTGATCCATATGTGCTTGTTTATATTCAACGCACACAGTGATTTTTTTTTTCTTTTTCTTCTTGTTCCCTTATCTTTTCCTTCTACATCTAAGAAGAAAGGCACTTTCTCTAAATTACTTCTCCACGTCTTTGAACTTTGAACGTCAGCAGACGTTCAAAGTCACATGACAAACAGAGAAGAGATACATCTCTGCGATTTTAAGTTCAGGTTAGTGAATTTGAGACATCGCCGAGCGAGTCAGAGGCGGTACATGCATGTTGAATCATCTGACCAAGTTGTTAGCCACGCTGCTAGAGGCTGATCTGTCACTCAGTAGAGGACTTTGGTATAATTCTCACTCGCAGACTGACACGCTGCTCAGATGATCCCAAAGTTACAAACTGATTAAAGTACTGTCTGTGTTCGCTTGGTCAACCTCAAGTAGACAATTTGGTTTTTGTGGATGTATCTCAAAATACCAGTTTCAACAACTGTTGCAGCCTAAAGATGTAACAGAACTAAAATGCTAACATTGCCCTTATTTCATCAAGTTTTGTTGAGGTCTAACAAATGACATTTTAGTTGTTGCATATTTTCGATACTCTTTGACCTGAAATGTAGCGGCATTTTCAGTTTGACTCTATTTATGTTGGATATTTTAAAGACAAGTGCAACTCACAGAGCCAAACATGAAAACAAACATTCAAAACACACCAACGTTAAGAAGAAAGAAAGAAAAGTGAGAAAATCTCAGAGCAGGTTTCAGACTTTGAGAGAATGTAGAGCTTCGACATGGTGATGCTTTAATCGAGTCGCTCTAGAACACTCTCGCATTGAAAAAAGTAAATTATATCTAATTTTTTTACCCTTAAAGGAAATCTGATGTAGACATGGCAGTAATGTGCTGAAGAGCGATGAAACAATGGCATGACACCATGATGCCTCCCTGACCAACTACACACACATCAAACCACGTAGCACATGGAATTGAACTAAACAAACCTGGATTACAATTTAATCGTGTTGTGTCTTTCACTGGAACACACTGTAAACTTTTGGGAAGACATCTTTGCAGGTTGCTTAAATTTGCCCCAAACAGGCTGAGTTTACACTCCCCGGGCAGACAGCGTCTGAAGGAGCCACAGCTGGCGATTCTTTTTGGCCTAGAGAGACAATGCTGAGAAACCCGACCGCAAAAAGAAACAAGCAAAAATGAAGAAACGAGCTGAGATATTCTAATCAGCAGGTCCCAAACAGCTGAATTGAAAGAACTAATTTCTGTTTTCATTAGAGCAGAGTTCTGCAGCAATAAACATTGTTTTTTTTCTTTTATTATATTTTGATAAATGACCTTAGGGTTAGATGTTCATTTAAAAGCATTCCACTGGTCTCTCATGAAATTATATTGTCACATTGAATAAATATCAGAACAAAAACTGAGTCTGTGTCGTAAAGAGCCTTCAGACATGATTTGTTGAGAATTGGCGCTACACACATAAATGGAATCGATACTGAATTTCAACATCCATCCAGAATGAACAAAATCACGCCCTTTCATTGTTCTTTGCAGTCAGCTGGCAAATGGTTAAATCTATAGTTATAACGCGCTCCACAGAAAAGGGATCCGGCTTTCTGTTGTTGTTCTTCACGGTCAAAATAATTCAAATTCAATCATGAATCTGTCAAAAATAAAGCATCACAGATACTGTATGCCCACTTGCTGTCATGATCTCCCTGGCTTTGAGCCCCTCATCAGACAGTCTCATTGTGACAGCGGCCCTCACCGTGTTTGCCTCGTTCCGTCTTTTTTACATCCCAGTAACATCTCTGACAGCTGGGTTATTCTCACAGGAGTGGTGTTAGAGCAGAAGCTGTCTGTCACAACTTCTACCCTTCTTAACAGCAAAGGGGAAACATTTTTTTTCTTTGTTTTTCTTTTCTTAGTTTTCCAATTGTTTTTTAGAGACAGAGAAATGCAATCAGACATGGGGGAGGAAGGCGTGTGCTGCTCTAATTTGAGTCTTCATTTCTTTGATTTTTCTGTTTCTTAAACTCACCGTGGCCTTCCTTGTTTCATTCTTTGACTTTTCAAAAAATTTACCTTGCCATGCAAATTCGTCACATTATGTCAAGATGCAACAACAAACAAACTGACACATTTTACTTTGATTTCAAACCAAGTTTACAAAAGTAAACTGACCAATAACATTTAGGCTTTGGCGTGCGCACCTCCACAGACTCGCTACGTACAAGATGTTTTGACACAATAAATCTTTTTTCTTCTAAAAGTTGTTAATAGTAAAGAGGGTTAGATAATAATAAAAAAAATATTCAAAAGTGATTCTTTTCTGTTTTACTTAAAGGAAAATATCAAGTGCTTACAGCCGTACAGCTGCGGGCGCCCTGTGCTCAGCTACTTATTAAGTCCAAAATACAATACAACTATGACGAGGACAGATAGATGCAACAAAAATCATGACTGGTCAAATATTTGGAACATTTAAAAAAATAAATAAAATATAAAATAGATGTCAAATATCCTCCAGCAATGCCAATTTAGAGCAGCAGGACAACCTAATGGTTCCAGCGCATCATCACGTTACGGCGCAGCAGCACTATCTGGATGCTGTGGGTCTAAAACCAAAATGAAAAACACCATGAATAAACTTTAATGTGCTTGTTATTTAGCAGACAAAAATGAATTTCAACAGCCAACAGAGACCTGAAAACCATCAGTAGCCATCAATACTTATGGCTATTGATGGCTGACTGGCTTTTGGAAGAGCAAAGAGGAAAAAAAAACAAAAACAAATTCACACAATTATTTTTCGACCCCCCCTGTTCCAGCACCTATGATCCCAACCACAAATTTTTGTCTTCACATTTAGTTTTGAAGGAAGCCGATAAACATTTATAAGTCTGACGGTGGACATCCATGAAGAAAAAGACTCCACTGATTTATTTCCCTTAGTGGTACCATCCACTGCAAACTATTTATTTGTCCTTCTGCAGACTCACTTGATTGAATGCATGTTAAAGCGCTATTCCCTACAGGGTCAGCCTGTTCCATCTGTAATTAAATATCAGATTGTTTAAACAGTAAACTTGCAGCAATCACAGACACGCTGCTGTTTTGTCATTTTGCCCCCCATGTCCTGCTTATTCTCTTCTCTCTATTCATGCCCTACAATTTGGGCTAGATGCCAGTTTTAAAACCCATTATTTCAACTCATCTTTTTTCTCTCTCTATTTTCTCTTCATCTTTGTATGACAGATTTACTTTTTCATTTGTCCTTGTTGAAAAGATGCTGTTTTTACATTAGGAATCACATGATGGGAAAACTGCGCACACAAGACAAACAAGAGAAGGCATAGATGCATTCATGTTTTTGTTTCTTGATATTTTTTTCACAAGTTACCCATCTACCAGACAATCCTTAAATCAAATTATTCGTCTGTAGTGAACATATGAAAACTGAAATATTTCTCATCTCCTGCAAACTACTGAGTTACATTAACTTCTGTTCTTTGGAGCAACTTTAGACCTTGTAAATAATACCAGAGATTATAGGGCAGCGTTCGCGAAAAGATTTTGGAAAGCCACACATTACCGACGTAAATAAATACTGTCTAACGAAAATCTTAAACTCGTTGAATATGCTTCTCCTGTAACCTTGCGAACATATTGCCATTTAAAATAAATTCCTTGGAAACTACAGGGCTGTACAGTGTGACAAATGTTGCATTTCCAATGAAAAAAACTTAAGTGTGCTGTTGTTGCACAAGTCCAACAGCTGGATGACCAGAGACTGCAGTGTGTCTGTCTTAGAGGAGTGACTTTAGATGACGGATGGGAGCTGAATCATTTAAGATTTAAATATGTTTTTATGATGTATCTTTCCTCAGCAGACTCCGTTGGATGCATGACTTTACATCACGGCACACTTTGCGCCACAACAAAGATGAGAAGATTGTGGTGCAGAGGTGGAATCAGATTCTAGATGATGATTTTATGTATTACAGGGTGAAAAGAAATCAATCCAAACCAGCCTACCTCTAAGTAGAAAAAAGTAATTGCCCGCTAAGCCAAGTGACTGGGTGTGCCACCTTTGGCAGCAACATCTTTCACTAAGTGTTTTGTAGACCTGGCAAATAAAGTGTCAGGTCTCTAAAAACATTTTTGTTTCTCTGTGGAAAACAAAAACGGGCCCTCTTTTCTTTGAGGAATTGCTTGAATTCAGTATATGACAGTTCTTGAGCATTGATTTTAAGGTCAGGCTACTGCACTGTCAAACATATTTAAGCCCAGACTATGAAATCTTTAAGCTATTCCGAGGAAAACTTGCTGGCATGCTTCAGATCCTGGTCCTTCTGTATGATGCTAGAGAGCTCGAGCTTAAGGCTATTCACCATTTAGTAGAATTCATGATCCCATCAGTTATAGTAAGGAGCACCAAAGACCCAGATCATCCCACTTCTACCACCGTGGTATACAGTGGGCATAATGTTCTTTCTTTCAAATGCTGTTTTCTTTGACACCACATGTAACCGAACACAGCTTCCAAAGTGTATGACTTTAGTCTGATTAGTTCACAGAATGTTTTACCAAAACGTCTTGGGCTCGTCAAATTATTTTCTTGCAATTGTGAAAGGGACATTTTTGTTCCCTTTAGTCATTTTCTCTCCTGTGAAAGGCATTTACCCCACTCTCTTTCTTATTGTACCATAATGAACACTGACCTTAACTGAGGGAAGTGAGGCCGGCAGCTTCGATGTTCTTGGTGCTTTTGTGAGCTACTGAATAAGATGATTCGCCACTGTTCCATGTTTTATGTTTTTGTGAATAATTGCTCTCACTCTGGCTTGCTAGAGTCCAAAAGTCATAAAAATAAAACTCCGTCACCCTTTTCAGAATGATGGATGTTAGTGACTTCGTTTCTCATCTGTTCTTGAATTCCTTTCATCGGGACATGATGCGTTTGGAGCCCTGCTCGCCTGCTTCATCTTATGTTACCTTTATTTCAGTAATTTATTGTTTACATAGGTCTGGAAGCAATATCAGTAATATAACCTGAATACATGTATATCAGCTTATATGTGTCTGACATTAAAATTTGGCTGATTTTCTGAAACATTTAGATGTGACACTGGAACAAAAACAGAAGAAATTTCACTTTGTGACAAAACTTTGACAAGTTAGACACTTAAATTTTAGCAACATATTGGAATCTTTGTATATATTTTCACAATTCACAACATTAGATCGCGTGAACGTACGATAATCATGTGTCATCCCTTGCTGTTTGGCCAATGTATCTTTGAACACACACAAAGACACACACAAAAAGGCACATGAATAATTGTCATTGCTCATTCCTGCAGCCGTTATGCTTTTTCAGTTGTTCACTGTAAGAGGTTGAGTGCTTCTTCCCTGATAGCTTAACATCAGCCCTCCCATCACATTTTCCTCTCCCCACAGGCGCATAAACACACATAAATATCCACTCCTTTGCTTCTCCTAGTGGCATCGCTTAGACAAGCGCTACTTGTCTAACTCCCACCCCAGCTGGTCTATATTACTTTGCCTGGCAATATCAAACAGGATTTGTGCTCTGAAATGGCCTCTGATTCAGCACTCAAGAGGAGCTCAGTCCATCAAGTGAGATGACCTGTGAAAAAAAAAAAAAGAAAAAGAGCGAGAGAGTTTTTGAAAGCACAAATAAGAGGAGGAAATAAAAGAATTGGGAAGGAAAAGAAGGAAAACATACAATGGCTAGCCTGATCACACACATCTGAGAACGGTTTTGGTATTTGCACTTTGAAAACGCGTTCTGAAAGAGATGAAATAGAAATAGAACCGTGGTATAAGAAAATTATTTAATCCCAATAGGAGTTGTATAAAACAAAACTGGAGCACGCTTCCAATATCCAAAAAGCAGCTTGAGATGTCGGTAATTTTGTCTCTTTTGGTGAAACCAAAATGTCCTCTCAGGTTACTGCAGAGGAAATTTAATTAAAGTGAGCACTTTATTATCCTCTGTTTATTTGGACTGGTTAAATCCTCTTTCACAAAGATGAAACCCAAGATAAAACTTCAAGCATTCTTCATCCTACTCAATCAGGCTAGATTCCCTTTAAAGCACTTCACTTCTGAAAATTTAATTTATGAACATTTTTCTTTTTCAATGTAGGTAAATATAAAATAATACGGAGCAAAACGTCACCGTTGTTTAAAATCTGTTTTTTCATTTTCAGAGGTGCAACTCTCACATGGTTCCCTTTTGTTTGGTTATCTGTCCGCGTGTCATATTTGTCTATAAGCTTTATTTTGAGTGAGCGAAGCAACCCTAGCTCGGAAAGTAAGATAACATAAAACATAATTTCACCGTACAAATATTCTGAAAAGATTTTTTTTATATATAAAACAAGCACCTACACAGTGCAAAAAATATATACTGAAAACAACATTTTCATCTGTAAATTATTCCTAAACAGACAAGTAGCATTAAATCTATACAAGGCATGCATAACAACCCAAATATGCCACACATAAAAATCAAATCAAATTAGTTGATTTGTGTTCATTTACCATCAGCAAAAGTGTGCTAACTTTTGATTTTTCAAGTAAAGTAAATGACAGCGTAAGTAAGTGTTCAACATACTCACTGAAATTTAAAAAATAGTTAATAGAAAAGTCTTTGTTGGTTCTGATGCCTTTGAGATATTTCCCTGTATGGAGAAACTATTTGCAAGCACAATTTTCCCACAAAACCAGTTTTTGTATAGAAATCCATCTTCATATTTTAACAGATTCTTCATATTTTAACAGATTCATATTTTAACAGCAAATTTTCCAATGCACATCTCTGGTGTTATTTATCACTCAAGAAAATTTAAAGAGACTGACCGGATTATATTCCTCCAGTACTGACTTGTTTAAGTATTCTCCAGCAAACTTCAAAAACAAGCCTTGAGCAGTTTTCTACAGCAGTGGAGTCTTAGACAGTAAACCTGCCTAGAAGTCACTGCAGTAGAGTGCATTAGTTATTTCTTTTTAACAACAACAAAAATCTATCTGCTAATGTCAGGTCTTTCTAAAGTTATCTGTCAAATGGCACTTTGGTAACTCATTTGATTCATTTTTAACTTTTCCGTTTGAAATCTTGTGAGCACCATCTGGTTGCAGTAAGTTTATGGGGGAATTATATTCTTTTCACTTCCACGCTATAGTCTCAAAGAAGTTTAGCTATCTGGCCTTGGTCGGTTCTATTTCGATTGGATTGTTCCACACTTTCTGAATTCTCTCAGTCTTTTCAATGCGTAGAAGGAAATCACTTGTTGTCCTTTGTGCCCGCGGGCCTCGGCACTGTCTCCTACAGGTGCAGCACAATACTTCCTGTGTTTCTGTAGATATAGTCTGTATACGGCACAGCTATTATTTAGGTAGAAGAAATTCGACTTCTGGGAGTTACTGCAGACAGCAGACTGGAGTGGCCTTAGCAGATTGAGTGCGAGTTCACCGTGATAGGAAAACAACCATGTGTTGTGTTATCAGATGTTCAAATTATTTTTGCTTAAACTTGATCCCCTCAAATTATTAATACCTTTGTCTCATCTCACTTGCAGTATTGCCTCATGGTGTGATCCAGAGTTTCAGAACTAAAAAAATTCATTTTTCTTGATTTTCTTTAGCCTTATCCAACTTCTTTTCCTCATGTATTAAATTCTATTAATCATTATGCAACTTAATTATTCAGTGCACATAACTTAATACATTTACTAATGTTTGTTGATTTTTCATATGCATAAATCACTTGGGCTGTTACTGAAATATAGAGTGATTATCATGTAAATACCCCCTTTAGAGAATATCTACAACAACAAAAAGAAAAAAAAAAGTAAGACTGATAAGAGGTCTTTTAGTAACCTCATCTGTGAGAGGACAGATATTCTTCCTGCAGCATACAGATAGAGAAACCTGATCACCAAGGTGATTGTCAGCATTGCCTCATCTTCCTTCCCTTCGTAGATGTATGCAAATGACCAAAAACAGCTGAAAAGGCTTTGGGTGTCTGATGCCAAGTTGCACACAGACACAGGGAGGGCGGCAATGGCATTTTTTATTTTAATAGGAACACAAATGTTGAAGATAAAGACAGTGCATGCAGAGTCGATCATTCAAACTGAAGAGCAACCAAAACTGATCGAGGGCATCCACCGCAGCAGCCGCCAATCCGCTACTTTCGCCTGTGCATCAGCTTATTACGCGTGTGTGAGTGAGTGTGTGAGTGCAGAAGGATTTGCAGGTCATAAGTCACGACACATAAGTGTCGGACAGAAGCTTGTCGTCATTAGTTGATCAAAGTATTAGGAAATGACAGTTGAAACAACAAAACAACCGGACTGTGGCTGACAGCTTGCTTAGAAGTGGTGGAAGTTGTTTGCGCTGCTCAAATTAATTCAGATTTAATTAAATGATATTTACACATTTGTCTTTAAAAATGATGCATCTTTGATTACTTTTTAGATGAGTTAATAAAGCTCACAGAAATGAGACACGCTAGATGGGATGAGGTCAAGAAGTACTGAAATGGTTACTAAAAATTAATTTTGAAAAATTCAGAGAAAAAAAATCTAAATTCAGAGGAAACATGTCTAACTGTGTATGGAAAAGGCTAGAGTTAAAAAATTAGATTTCTGTGGGAAAAAAAAACTGAATTCAGAGTATGAAAACAAGAAAATCAAAAGAAATAAAGAAAGCAGGTGTAAAACAAAATTATGTGTGTTATAAAAGAATTAAGACAATGTAGCACACAATCAGTCTCAGTAACACAAGATCAGTAAGCATCAATTTTCCAGGTTTTCCACAGTTTAATCAGATTTAGCTTGGGATCATCATCTGCAAGTTAAAAGGCCACATTTGATAAGTCCTCACTGGCTAACATAACAGTATTTAATATTATTGGGGACATTGCACTATTATACAGTGGAAATTAACATTTAGATCACGTACACATAACTGGTCTGTGGTCTGTTTGCAGACAGGGAGGCAGAACGATTTCAATTGTTCTAAATAAGCCTTAATTAACACTCCCTAAAAGAAAAAAGGAACAGGGAAGGTAGTGAGGCATGTACAGACTCTATTGCAATCTTAAATTTTACACTTTTATATAAAGAATAGGTTAAGTTAGGTGAGACTTTATTAATCTGGAGGAACTATGAGGTAGTCTGTTGCTCGCATACAGACACAACCATCCATACAAATACTAGACTAAAAACCTTATTTAATAAACATAATAAAAATGCAGAATAAAATGATACGGTCTCCACAGACTTCAAGTTCATCCCAACCACAGAGCCACCTCTCTTAATTAGACGGTCCAGATTTATGTACTGAAGAATCTTGAGTTTTGATATGTACCAATAACAAAGCAGTCCTACCCAAGTTACAAAAAAACAAAACAACAACATTTGAGTAAATGTCTCAACTTCTGCCTTCAGTTATTGCAAAACTACTTGATCCCACTCTTTCAGACACGAGCCAGGTCAAAGTTTGTTTCCCAGTACATTCCCCTAAACTGCAAGGCTGTTTTTTTTTTCTTGTCTCTTTTGGTTTATTTTGAATCCTGTTTCTCCATTTCACCTCATCACGATTTGTAATTAGCACGCTCAATGTTTCGCTCATGTGCAATTATCCCCTTATGCGTGTGAAGTTGTGAATTTCTCTTGTGCATCGTCATATTTTGATGCATCTTCTGTTTGCCGATCTCTGGAGTGGTTTGCTTTAGTTTAAAATTGCCTCACCTTATTTTCCATGTTTTCTTTGCTGTCTTGGGTATCTCGTTTTGACTTTTAAATATATGCCTATTCTTTTGTTTTGTCTACAATTACCTTCCCTATTCTTCACCTGCCTTTGCTTCTCCTGCTATTATTAACAATTCTTTTCAACAGTATGAACAATGATGAACGCCAACATTTTAGTAATGACAGTAAAGACGGACTAAGTCAAACATAAGTCATACACTTTAAATAGTTTGTTTTAATTACAGGTGGTTTATTTAAGACTTTGTAAGGTTTACTCTGGTAAATGAGATGAAAATGCAAAGTTTATGGCTGACTTCCATTGGGTGGAGTATAATGTAGTGCAAGTTGATTCATATTTTGAATCGATAGTTTCTTCACCACTCTAGTTATTTTATCTCTTTTTAACTTCTCTTACAACTCATATTTCTTGGAAAAAAACACCTACAATAAAGCTTTAAATTGCTGATGACTGCTCTCAGGTGTCTGTGGGGACAGAGGGAGTAAATCTTTCAAATTAACTATTTCAGCTGTTTATGTTTCGAGGCACAAATAAAAGCAACACATAAGCACCCTTTTTAGGGAATTGACAGAAAACATATGCTTCTCGCATCAATTTAAAGGCTTGTACCCTAAACATTTTTTTCGTTTGTTTTTTTGTTTTTTTTTTCCAAATGTATGCAGTCTGTGAGGTTAAACTTTTCTCTCTGATCATCGTACAGGCAACTGAAATACCAGCGCAGATGTTATCTTTGATTTTGACACCTAGGATTAAACAAAACCTGGATTTTTATCACAGAAAATCAACCTAGATGTGCTTTTGAAAGTGGCAATTAGAAACAGTGCCCTAATGGACATCTTTTAGAATGACGTTGGGTTTTGGGTGAATTATGGCAGGTGTTAAAAAATGTAGTTTATGAGTGAAGAGAACCAGACATAATTAAACTGATGTAAGTATCTGGCAAGGCCAGGTCATATCTAGACCCATGCATATTTTTACTTGTTATTTCAAAAAATATGATCAATAAAACAGAACAAATTCACGTGGCAGATAAAAGTTCACCACCTGCATGCGCTAAACATAAAATAATTCATTTTAATCTGAGTGAAGTTGTTTAACCTGAGAGATCTAGTTCTTGTTGAGTGTTAACTGGCACAACACTTTGTATAAGTGTGATTGCTGTCACAGAATAAGTCATCAATTACAGTTTTAATGTTGAAAATCTATTCATTCTCAAAACAGGAGCCAGCCCTCTTTCCGTACTCAACCGAACATGAAGTCGAACTTCAGCAAAACTCTTAGTCTGGGAGGAGCGACTCCGAGTTTATCATCAGACATACACAAAAATCACAGTTTTGTACCCGACTGTGGAAACACACGCAAGAAACACACATCTGGTGTAAAGTACAAGGTTCTGAGAAATAAGATGAAATGAATAACCACACTGTTCTGCTTTGTCTGATCGCTGGCCTGCACACGTCAACACAAAGTGAACACAATCCTGAAGGCGCATATAGAAACATTAAGATGGATTCCAACCACCAGCTGTAACTATAGTTGTTTAAAGCAACAGTTCTGTGTGTTTGGTTGTGCGCTCATGCTCACTGGCAGAAAACAAGCCCGTTCAGAAATAAAGTCTGAAAGCTGACATCCTCTCACACGAGATCCGCTCCCTACGTAGTTTCTGTAACTTCTCATTTCCTTTACTTGAGACCAAGGAGTCATCCTCTCAACTTTTCCATGTCTGAGTTTCCCGTTGTATTTTCCACCAACATCTTATGCTGGATTGCGTCAGCTCTAGATTTTCTTTGAGTCACTTCTACCCCCGTGTGTTATCTATACTTTAGTTTTTCCAAGCCTGTACTGCTTGTGAAAATCCCGGTACATTTCCATCAGATTGTGGTCGATAAAAATATCTCCAATTCAGAATTGGGTTTGACATGTTGCACTCACAGAGCACCTTTGTGTTAATATGATTTATTGCTACATGTACAAAAAGGGTAGAAATACAGATTTATAAAGTAAATATAAGTTCAATTCCACTGGAAATAAGCAAAAAATAAGCAAACAGATTTGTTAAGTGCAGTTCATAGGCTTATGTCTGGAGAGAGTCGGGTCTGAGATTTCTACTTCTCCCTCTAATTGCCTCCTGGAGACTTCTTCAGAGTTTTTTTTTTTTTTTTGCAGCCCTGCCCTGAATAACTTTAAAACATGACTTTATTTCTCTACAACTTAAAAACAACTCAGTTTCACAGCAACAATTTCAAGTTAGTCAAAAAAAGAATACAACTTGAATTATATGCCAAAACACTAACTTATAGAAAGTATGGCAAGAAAAATTAAGCAAAGCATAAGATAAACAATTTATAACCAGAGGAAAGTAGACATACGTCTTCACTAATACAGGGTTTATACAGGAATCCCAGAGTTGAATTTACTACTTTTTACTACCTTTTTTACTATCTCTACAATATTTTTACTACCAACACAAAATCGAGCTAATTTCGCGCCGATTTCCTCAATTTTGGGAGATCGGTGATCAGTCGATATTTACGTGAAGCCGATCTCATCCTCTATTTCAGCAAAGGTCTAGAAATCAGCCACTTTCCTCTTCTGCTCTGCAGCGAGAGGTTTGACTGATTGACCGGCCCACCAGGTCATGTCTGCCAGCTTATAGTTATCAATAGTGACCCCACTGTTACCAACTCAGAGACTTTCTTCCCATATTTAGCCACATTTCAATAAAAAAAACGGCACTGGCTAAAGTCAAAATCAAAAAAATGATAATCTACGATCTGTGAGGAAGCTGCAATAGGTGCACTGACCCATGTAAGATGACGGCTCAATGTAAAACTTTGTCCCACTTACTTGTTAAAAACAGAAATCACTATTTTTAGTGCTTATCCTAAATCCATAAGACTTGGGATATATATATATATATATATATATATATTTTTTTTTTAAAGAATATCAGTAAAATGCAATGATATTCCAATTTCACATGCATATACTTTTCCACTTCTACTTTAAACTTATGTTATTTCAATATGACCCGTCATATAAAATCCCATATAAAAACGTTAGCATTTGTGATAGCAACGGTTTGGATCCTCTTTCTGATCTGACAAACTTTCGCAGCCACATAGGAGCAGATCTCTGAGTATCACCAGGGTATATTCTTCAAGTGCTGCTGTCCAATCAGATCCCTCAAATCCTCTCCGACCCCACCTGCATCCTCCCATCTCCTCCACCTCTCTTTCTCAGAGACAGATATTAACCCTCTCACAGCAGCTCTCTTCCCATCTGAGCCGTTTCAGACCAGGCTGCGCTGGGATTTACAGAAACTCCCTTTAAGCTTCTGCCATGACTAATTTTGCACCTTCTGTGGCGTTATAGTACATTTATCTTGTGTGACAAGCTCCCAACATTTTAAAATTTATAAGCACGATACACAGGCAATGGAGTAGTGGCGCTAAAAGTGCAAGCACAGTAATACCAACGCATATACACACACACACGTGCAAAAAGCTTACCACCCCACCTCCTTAATCTGCTCTCTGCGTTCACATCCCACCCTTTTTCCAATTCTGCGCCGTCAAGCGAGGTGTCACGGGGTGAGCTTTAATGCCAGCCCTCCCAGTGGTCTTCTTACCTCCCTGTGACTTTTTGCTTAGCTGGAAAAATAAAAGTGCGAAATCCATGAAGGGAGGAGGTAATACAAGGTAAATCACGATATTGTAACACAGTTAGAGTTTCTTGTTTTTTTTGGGGGGGGTTTAACACATTCATATAGACACACACACGAAAGCTGATTGGATTTTTCACTGTCTCCGTTCCTGAAAACTTGAGGCCTGAGTCAACACCGAGCAGAAAAACTACGACGCGGAGCGAAGCAGACGGTCGGCGAGGACACGGGGGAGCAGCGCGGGGGCGTGGAGTCTGCCCTACATACGCAGAGACACATATAGATACACACAGATATCCATCAGCAGTGTGCAGGCAGGGTGCAGAAAGGCCGGAGAATGACTGACGGATGTGAATACTTTCCCCACCCTCCATTTCCCGCAGAGCCCCCTGGAATAGACAGATAAAACTGCCAAACAGACAGATCGGGAGGCAGCTGAGGCAACCAGATCCTCGGCACAGATTGACAAATGACTCACAGTTTCACACAAATTCTCTGCGAATGCCCCGGCCCTTGTTCCTCTGCCACACTGTCCTTCGCTCATCACCAGCAGCGGTTTCAAAAGGTCACTCAGACAGACAGGCAAACACACGCAAAATGTCAAGACTCTCGCCAAAGTTTGAATGACTTGATGATGTATAATTACATGATTAACATCCTAAATTTCAACTTCTTCTTCTTTTTTTTTTTAGACGAATCAAAAGAAAGCTTAATCAGCTTTCCTCACTGGAATAGGATATAATATCTCTGAGGTTTAATCAGGCCTAAAATACATTTCAATTTCTTAGACGTGGCTTAAAAGATAAATGTAAGTTCTGTGGATCAGAA
The DNA here is from genome assembly GCA_903067095.1 of Girardinus metallicus. Classification (NCBI taxonomy): domain Eukaryota; kingdom Metazoa; phylum Chordata; class Actinopteri; order Cyprinodontiformes; family Poeciliidae; genus Girardinus; species Girardinus metallicus. The sequence continues at coordinate 16,059 of CAEGAE010065812.1, read as the reverse complement.
TGCTTCTGCATCTTTACATCTCATGCTTTTAGTCTCTTCTTAGAGTTGCTGGGGTAATTACAAGCCAAAGCTGGAGAGATGGTCAATACACTGTGGACGTATGCCAAGTGTTTAGACAGGAGCAGGGGACAAAGCAAAAAATGGACATGTCAGTGTGACTGAGGGATCTAAAAAACTGTGCCTGGTTGGGTTTGACCCCACCAAAGGTATTTGCATTTCAAGCTTTATTATTACCTTAATGGTAAATCATCTTTGAATGCTCAGGGGGTTATTTTTATGCTTGGCTGTTTTGTTTTTACCAGAGTGACCTTTAATTATGCTAATAAACAAACAAGCAATTTGGCAATTTGGTAGAGAAAAAAATTAAGGAGTTGAAAAGCAATTTTCTTCATCAGCTTTGCACGATGAATAATTAAGTTCGAAAGGAAAACAACAGCAAAGTTTAAAGCAAGCTGTGATCCATTTTTGATGATGTTACTTTCACAGGGTTTGAAAAAAATTCAAGCTCATGAATTGCTTAAGCAACTATATCATGTGACAGATCTTATTGAAGCTCATTCTTGGTTAGAATTAGACCTAATGGCTGAGTTTTCCCATGGTTTTGTGTTGCTTCTCCAGTTGGTCACAATACTGGAAATTCTACCTTATGTGTGATTTTGAAATATTAAAATTTCAACATGTGGAGGTTTTATTGAAAGCCTTTTTTTCTGGTCGAATGGTCATTAAGACTTTGGCCAGTCGACTGATTTCCTAGCACTCATTATTTACACACAACAGCAGCTGGCTGAGCTCTGTGAAGCATAACTTAAACCCCAAATCTCCTACAAGTTGATGAGGATGACTCACAGGAGGGTAATTTAGATATTGAGAGAGAAGGGTTAAACCATTTAGTCCTTTGGTTACCCTGGGAAATGTTAAAGCAATGTGGATTTTTTTTTCTTTAATAATGACCTGGAAGAACACCTTTCGTGCCTCTCTACCAGCCTATAATGCAAACAGAAAATCAAAACAGAGCAGCATTGTCTTGTTGAACTGTTCAGCGTAGAGAAAGTTAACTTTCTCTACGCTCAGTTGTTGCCAAGCTACAAAACAAAAATCTAAAAGCATGCAAGCTATTTCCTACGAAGCCTACCCTTGGTAATAAGTACTCACCTGAATGGGCTGTATGAAGCATTATCAGGGCCAGCAAGAGCTTTAGTCTGTACACTGGCTGCGCACCCAGCATCTTGCTGCACCTGAAGACAAAGACGAAAACAGTAAAAGAGAATGTAAATTCACAAACTTTAGATTTTTTATTTTTTCTTTCCCCATGAATGAGTTTTAAGCAGAGAACTGCAACAGGTCATGATGAACTGCAGTTAGCCGTTTCACGACACGGACGAGGAAGAACCACTGAAATCACAATTAAGGATTTGTGTTGAATCTGCGGTATTCCTACTTTACATTAAAGTGTTGCTGAAAATAAATTGGTTCACTCAGCAGTGCTCGAAATTACTTTGTATCCAAGGTGATGAAACCAATAGCAACATGCCATGTCGAAGACAGAAAGAAAACAACCCGTCTTTAAGGAAAGCCTGCCAAGTAAAGTTTGAGTCGGTACTACCGACGACACAACCTGGTAAAAGTGCTAAACATTCAGCACCTTGTAAAAAGTGTCAATCCACATTGAACCCTTTTCACATTCTGATGTTACAAAAATAATGTATTTTATTGGGATTTCACTTGAAAGACCAAATTATTAACAATTAAAAACTGTTGCTTGTGACGTATTTGTACTGAGTAAATCTTTACAGATTAATTTTTTGCTCATGTTGTAGCTGCAAGTATGATTTTGTGTGTCTACCAGTTTTGCTCATTCAAAATACCTGAAGAATCAGCCAGGTTGAAAGGAGAGTCTCGGTGTACATCAATTTTCAAGCATTGGCAAAGATTGTGGTCATAGATTTTGGACTAGTCCACTTTAATATTTTAATGTGCCTTGATTTAAACAGTTCCACTTCAGATGTGACTGTTTGTTTGGGTTCATCCTGCTATATTTGAAACCACTCTCCAGCCTTTTTCTGTCTCCAGGAGGTTTTTAAATCACGGTTCCCCAGTATTTGATTCGATCCATCTTCCTAACTGTGTCCAACTTTCCTGCTATGCAGGGGGGTGGGGGGGAAAGCATATCCACAGCATCACACTGCCACCACCAGGTTTTACTGAGGTGACTTCTGAGTGAAAGTATTTCCACTAGACCTTTAGGGCTAGCAGAGTGAAGAGTTGCTAAATAGAAATGCTTAAATCAGTTTTTGCTTTATCCGTTTAAACTTTTGAAAGCAATGCATCCTTTTCCATCCTCTTCACAGATATGTACTACTATGTTTTGGTCACACAAAATCTGAATAAAAAAAATAAAAAATACTGAAGTTTGTTTTTGTAACATGCCAAAGCTTTTAAGGCACTGTAAGATGTACTTAGTAAATAAACCAAACAAAAGCAAAAAGAAAGTTAGAGCTGAAGCAAAGCACAGCACAAACAAATAATGATGCATTTCAACTTCAGAATTTAACTGGCTGTTTCCCTGGCTGCAAAGTACAGCTGGAGCTAGAGCTCAAGTGAGCAGAAGTATCAAAGTTGCATTGACGTTATCACATAAAATAGAGCAACATTCATTTGAGACTTGGGCTGCCAGAAGCTGTCTCTGCTACGTCTACATAGGATTATTTGGAAAAACAATATGTGTATGTTGAAAAAGCCAACAAGAGACTTTGTTGTTTTTATTTTTTATTTCCCCCTCCCCAAGTCTAACAAATACACCCCCCTTACCTTTCACTTTGATTCTTCAATGAAGATGCCTAGCATAAAATATACACTATGAAGGGACTATCTCTACTGTCAGAGTTGTGAAATGCTTCCTGGCACAAATTTCTTCACAACCTCTCAGGTTTGTTCAAGTTGTCTCAGAGCGTAAAGATAGCAGCGAGCAAACAAGAGGTGGAGACAAACAAGGCTCAAGTAATTACCATGTCTGCCTGTGTTTATATATCAAATTTGTTTTGTTTGTGTGTGACTATCACTTAATGTGCGTCTCACAAGAGGCAGCCGGCGGAGACGAAATTTGTTAAGTCGGCCTCTGCCGTGGGCCCCGAGTGTAAATAATGAATACGGCACCTCAGGAGACGGAACGGGTCGATGGAGGCCGCAGGGCAGGGAGGAAGGCGGGAGGAGGTTTCAACAGATGGTGGTGCAGAAGGTGAACACTACAGCCGGTGTCAGTTACAGCGGTGCCGACCCGTTTGACTCCCAACCAAAGATACAGCCAAGGACAAAAACACTGACCCGATAGAATATAACTACTGAGTAGCAGCCGGGGGTTTTCAAAGTGGATTTCTTGCTTTGAATTCATAAGCTGAATTGTCAATAAGCAAGGCATTAATAATAATAATAAGAGGCAGTAACTTTCATAATCCATCGATGGTTGGTAGACTTTTACTTTGATCAATGTTTGTGTTATTTATTTATTTTTTATTGTTTGCTTTCTTACTTCTTGCCGTCTCGGTTTGTCCCTTGTGTCAGTTCAGTTAACCTTGTCTTTAGTATTTCGGATTTATTTATTTATATTAGTGTTTCTGTTTACTATTTTATTAGATCCAAGTTTTTTCTTATTCCCCTTCTGATTTCTTGGCTTTTACTAATTTTTTTAACCTTAATCTCACCCTTCCTGGTCCCCATCCCAGCTGATACATTTGGCCTCACCTGCCCATCCATGCTCCGTTCCCCAGCTGCAACCAATTACCTGTCATTTGCTCCTCTTCCTTTGTCATTTCCACTCCCTCCGCAGTATATTTAAGCTCCCCAGTGAACATTGTTCTCTACTGGCTCCTTTCAATTCGCTCATCTGCCATCCTGTTTCTTGAATCCGCCATTGTTTTTGCCCTGCTGCTTCCTGCCTGGCTCAATTTTAATAAGTTCTCCATTTTGCTAATAAATTCTTAATGTCCATTTGAGTCTGCACTTTGGTCCTCCTCTAAATCCACTCAATATGACAATAACACTTACGTTCTTAACAAATAGAAATACAGATTAAATTCAGTTTGTTTAAATGGCATCGATTCAGAACAAATATTATCTCAAGTCACTTTATAAACTTGTCCAACTAATGCCCAGGTTACTAGAAATACACAATAAAATTTGTCCAGTGATTTCTACTACAATGAGATACAATTCAATCTAGTTGTTATTATAATACAATAAAAATGTAGTGGTTTATATGCCAATAGCTACAAAGTTATCTGAGCAAGTCCAGCTGAGTCATTGACTCTGCAGCAATCCCTCATTGTGAGCAAGCACACTAACAGGAAGATCCAATTTAACCAGAAGGGAACTAAGCAGAAGCCAAATAATATTTGTTTTAAGGGTCAGAGCAGCAAGTAGAGCAAAAGAAAACAGCAAAAACAGAAGATTTTTTTATTTTCTCATTTCCGTGTGTGGATTTATCGCCAAACGATTTCCTCGGTGGTGCATTCAATTTGCCTTTGGAAGTCAGAATTCTTGAGCTACACCTTAGGAATAATTAAAAAGCAAAACTAAAAATGCATAGTTAAAAAAAAAAAAAAAAAAAAAAAAAAAAAAAGTTAGTCAAGTTTGAAGGATCTCGTGTTTCAGCCTCTTAGCTCGAGTCCTGTGTTGAAAGTCTGAACTTACTCAAGACAATGCACCGTTTCTCCAACTCATTGTCAGTAGTTAGTCACCAACAGTTCGTCAAGATTAAACACATATTTGAGAAGTCAACGCTGCCTCGTCATCAGCACTTGCTGACCAGTCATGTGGCATAACATGCAGTCTGTTAGGCGAAACAGCACAGCGATGTCCTGCACTTGCTGTAAATGTGATGGGATGAAAGACAGACAGCTGAGATTGTTATACACAGATCAACAGACAAAAAGACGCACATACATACAGAAAAAGCCAAGCTGTCACATCTTGTTTTCAATCCCTGTCAGAAGCCTTTCTAAGCCCAACCCTCTCTTTTCATGGTGGATGACTCGTCCAACCCATCTGTCATTCAGTCCTAATCTTCCCTGCAACCTTTTTTTTTTTGTCTGTCTATATTTGGACAAAATTGGCTGCCAATCTGCACTTGTTTCTAGCTTTTTTCCTGAAGAAGTCTTTTCGTGTTTGTTTTTTGTAATGTGCTCATCCTCTATTTTCTTTCTTCCCCCTTCAGATTGTCCACACAGCCTTTCCTCACAACAGTGCGCCACCAAAAAGGCTCATTAATCACTCAAGCGGCTGTCAGTCTCTCCATCACTCCACATCGCTGCTGTCCACCCCCCTCCACCTCCTCTTCCCCACACACACCAGAACTGCTATCACAGGGGGTGTTAGGCCAATCAGTGTCTGTGAATAAGTCCCTTTGAATGAAAAATGAGGCTACCCTTCAGGTGACAAAGGCCTGTTTTTCTTCCAGAGATATTACCAAGGTTTTAGCATGCAACCTGTCACACTGAGTCACACATAAATGGTTTTTTTCCCCTCGCAATAGGAGAACGCTTCTTTGTGTGCGTCTGCTTCATGGCATGAGTCTTCATTTGTCACGTTGTTTTGTTGCTTGTGAGCTTTAAGTACAAGATTGAAAAAACTAGATGAGTGGGTGAATTGTTTTAAGACTGTATATGCTGAAACAAAATGATGTCAAATTCATCAGAGAATTCCTGTAGGATTCAAATATGGAAATTACAAATGCAACAAAGTGAGTGAGTGAGTGAGTGAGTGAGTGAGTGAGTGAGTGAGTGAGTGAGTGAGCGAGTGAGTGAGTGGATATGAATTCTAAATAAGACAAGACAGAAAATATGGACATAAAGATAAATGTCAATTATAACTGAAAATTGGGAAATCTGATATACTTTCCCAGGATTTTCCAAACAAAAAAGTTCAATAAAGAATCAAAAGCTAGAGCAACGTGAGGTAGATTTACTGATATGATAACTTATTTATCTACCCTATTATTATGACAATTGGAAGGGATCTTGGAGCGGACAGAAAAAGAAAATTTGTAAAAATGGTTGGTTTTAAGCCAAATACTGTGAGGGAAAAAAAGAAGGAGTGAAAACAAATACAGAAATAAAAAGTCTAAGATTTAAAAATGTGGGGAAGGCGTGGATATTAAGTAACCTTATTGTTTTTCTTCTAAAATTTAGGGAAGAGTATTCTAGTGCGGTATTATAAAATATATACAGTGTTTTAAGAACATAATCCAGATCATGCGAGTTTAATCCAGAAAACTGAACCCTGACACACTCCTATCCCATAACACCTTCGCCCAGATTGTGCACACTCAAATAATAGTACCTTATTTACTGAATTAGAAAAATATGCATGCTGTGACAGGAAAAAAAATCTGTTTTTTTACATATGCTGGATATATTTGGAACACTGATTCTTAAACATAAAAAAAAAAAAAAAAACACTTACAGATGCGGATATACAAATATAAATATGGCTGGGTAAGAAGAATGAAGTGTACTAATAGGGACAGAAGAAGGACTACTTATTGCACATGTGTAGTCAAATATAAATAAGAGAAATATGTGCCAAATACATGTAGGTGCAGAAATAATCAAAAGTGAAGTTTTACATATGATTTATGAAACCATGTGCCAATCACTAATACATTTATTTACAACACGGATGAATAGAAGACAGTAAAAAACAAACTTCTTTTAAATTATGAAGTGACAACATCACTAATAAGCATTAATAATTAGAGACAAACAACACCTGAGGCATAGATCCTCACACAAATAATGTGTCTGCCAATGTGCTTTAAAATCTTCTTATTTTAACAGCAGAGGTGTCCATCATTAGTATTTAACGGTCACACATTTGAAGCTGGATTCAGTCCTATTTCCATCTGACAGCCATTAGACCAAAACAGCATGATATTAAGGAAACATGCCATGTTCAATAATGTTGCTGAAACAATCTGACTTGCGGTAAACAAACAAACACTTAATCAGTGTTAATGTCCAGCTGACATATGGCAGATACATCTACCCATCAGTACTGATTGATGAAAGCCATCTTTAAATCTTGCATCCTCTGTCACCTTCGAAGAGGTCACGCTGTCCAAAAACTCCAATCTGGACAGCACTCGGTTTCATTTTGGATGATGAAACTGACTTAATAGCCACTGATTGCTCTGCATTCAAAACAAAATCTATAAAATCCTTCCCTCCGGTGCACAACTACACACAAAACATCCACAGCACTGACATATTAAATCAACTTACATGCTCGTGCTATTTAATGCTCCATGAAAATGGTCAGCAATTAATCAAGGGACAGTTATAGTCACACGGTCCAGTTTATATTAACATATGTTTAAGTCATCATCCTGAGAAATCCCAGGCTTGGTCACAGCTGTCTAAAAATATTTCCTATTTTAGAGCTAAATGTTTTATTTACATATTTATTTTTTCCATTATGCTCCATCCAGTCAAATAAGCGAGCAAAAAAAGGACCATATTTTCTGCTTTACTCTTCCACAAAATGTACGTTACTGAAATGATACAATTTTGTGCAGCCCATGAGTCATTGTTACAAGATTTAAGCCACAGCAAAGATATCCCTTAAAATCCTGCTCTGGTAAACTTCATTTTGCACTGGTATAGACTAATCACATCTTCATTTTCTATGATGTGTTGCAAGTTCACATTTGTATAAACTTACTACACAATCTGAGACTTGGTAAGGGATTCAAATTTTTGATACTCTCACATTCAAATCCATAAATCCAAAAGATCTCTTAAAATTACTCCATTTTCCTTGATATAGGAATTTACGTGTTTGGCAGCTTCGTGTGATAATTTCACCAGTTTTCTTGTGTCATGCAAATCTAAATCTATTTTGCACTTGCGTTTTTGCTACTTTGATTACTATTGCTACGCATATGTTGACCATTAAACATGAATTGTGCGCTCCTTCTGTTGACAGGAAATGTATAGTTTGTCTAGACTTTAGCTGAGAAGGACTTTGGGATGAAAGGGCTCTTCGTTGAGAAAAGATTTGAAGGAAAAAATGAGGCTATGATTGCTGCAGAAATTTCACTACATAAAGCAAAAGTGCTGTCAGTTATAATAAAGTGCTTCCCCAACATAATCTCACCTTAACTCGCAGACCGAAACCTACAAAAAGAACATTGTGTGCTGTTCATTAAGGAATGTTGTTGCACTTCGATCCATTTTTGATAAAGTTCTTCAATTCTGACTTCCATTTTTAATCCATGAGGAGTAATACACATTTAAGACATGTGTCTTTTTTAGGATTGCTAGCTGAATTGAACCTGTGAAGCACCCTGATGGTAAAGAGGGCAGCCCAAAACTATATAGAGAGCTATTACTTACAGCTGAAAGCCACGCAGGTCTTTCTTATTTACAACCCGCCAATGCGGCCAGGCCCCCTGTTAAGATAGCAGAATATCTTCCATTACTTTGCCTCAAACATATTACCTGGCTCTGCGAAAGTAGAAACAGCAAGCTCATCTTATTTGTGAATAAAGATGGGCCAGATTGGGTGAGAAAAAAAAAAACAAAACAGTGAGAAAGGGAGGAAGACACCGCAATGAGAAGATGAAAAGGGGCAAGGAGAAAGCAGACAGAGGAACAGAGAGATCCTCCAGAAATATGAGGTGACAGAAAGCTTTTTACATCCATGATGGGTGGGGGTATGGCAATTTTCAAATGTCTCAGACTTCTCATTTGCTGGCCTGCAAAGCCACTTTGTAAGGTGGCAAATGTTAAACTTGTTGTGAGCACATCAAGGTCTCCTTGGGCGTCCACCTTGAATGTAAATGTAGCTGGAGGCGAATGTATGGAAAAGAAACAATTTCAACATTTTGTTCACAAGCACAGAATAAAGGCAGTGTGGTAAATACCTCTGAGGAAAGAGTCTGTAGGTGTATCAATGAATGAATGAGGATTTTAGACCAAAGCAAAATGAAGAGTCAGTGAATGCTGCGCAGTTTTGGTTAATTTTTTTACAAGCTTTTCTGTTTGTTTCCACCATTGTGTTGCATTGAGTTAGAACTGTGTTTGTATCGTTAGCCAATTTATAGACTTTACATTTAATGCTATGTAGTACATCATATTATTCTGAAATTCTTAATATAAATGTTATAGTTTTTTTTTTAATCTAAAATTAGCATAAAATTATTGTAACAAAGCTATGGGTGTATTTTTTCTTACACGATACCATTAAAGGGAAAGAACAAGTTTTCCAACAGTGTAATATTCATTGCCAAGGATCATTACGACACAGAAATAGACAACCAAACACAAACTTTGGTACTTGTTCTCCTAAGTATAAGGATCCTGTATTCAGTTTTTATTTTTTAGTGAACTCTACATTTTCTTATGACATTACTGCTGATTTTTACTTTGGTCATCTATTTTAAAGGTCTTGTGGAAACAAAATGCTAAAAATAAATACGCTGATTAATCTTATTTGTTATTTACAATTAGACTAAAGATTAAGGTGATGGTAAAACAGTAAAATGTACAAGAATATTGCAAAATAGTCATAGTATTTATTTGAATATCACTACTTTTAGGTGAATTCAGTTTAAGACATGAATAAATTAGAATTGAAATGTAATTTACTTGTGCTAATGCCAATGCTTCTCTGTTTTTCGGCTATGATCAAGTGTCTAGTATTTATCCTATATGCTATAGTTATTGTATTTAGAATTTCCTTATCTGTACAATCCATTGGGCTCACAACAAAACGTGAAAATGTAACAATTTTGTGTTTTCATGGTAAGTTGTCTTGTCTCAAATGATCTTTGAATTATTTCTTTAAAAGTAGACACTTCTTTCTTGATCTGAGCACACAGATCACTGAGCACACAGGTTCAAAAATGTTTCACGTTCAGCTGCAGATAGCTGTGGTGAACGGATGTCAATTTATCACAGCAGGGCTGGGAGCGGGACATATTTCAGGCTGGGAAGCTGCCAGATTTGTCCTATCTGCACTTCCTTCACCCTCTCCTTCACTTTTCTCTATGTTGCTTCTTTTCCCCATCTCTTGTGCTCAAGTCCATATGTTCGTCTCTCTCGCAGCTGAACATCTCTGTTTGTTTTTCTGTCTTTGTGGGATCCCAGTGTGAGTAAGATCTAATAAATCCCAGCTGCTGACTGCAGGTTGTGAAGGCTCCCCTGTTAATCAAACTCAGAGGTGCAGAGGTATTACATCATGTGGGGTAAAGGCTCAGGAGCTGCTCCTGTTAACCAGCATTATCAGCCCTGCACCGCAGCCACAACCTGTTTTACATTCAGTGGCATCCAAGATGTCTGGCAAAAAATGAGTGAAAAATAAAATGGTACAGTGCAAAATAAACACACTTAAACTCAAAACCAAACTACTGTTACAACATACAGTCAGCTCATGTAATGTAGTACATGAAGGTTTACTTATATTGTGTCCGACAATAATCGTATCATGTTCACTACCAGCCCATGGAAACAGGTAAAACATTCCTCACCCTTTAAAATACAGACTTCAGCAGTATCCTCATTCCTTCACTACCTTACACCTACCCTGTCATGCTGTGCAGCCATGCTGAGGGACCAGACTAATTAAAAGAGGTCTGAGAGCTGCTCGTCGTTCGGGAAGCTCGTATATCCCTGCCTTTTATTTGCCCAAGGAGAAGCTAAGAGGCAGCCAGAGGAAAAGAACACAGATGAAGCGACGGGAGAGTTCAGGAGGTCAGAAATTGTGGGACATGAGAAGCGGTAAAAGAAAATCAGCCAGATATAAAGAAAGGAGTACCCATATATGGCACAAATTGTGTGCGCACAGATAAATTTGTATGTCTGACATGCCCAGTGGCTCCGCTTTTAAAGATCTAAGGTCATTAAATCAACTTTCATCTTGCCAGTATACTGACATCTAAACCAGGCTAAATCCTGGGAACCATCCAGATCTGTGACCTCTGTCACAAAATCACAATCTGCTGCTTTGATAGACGGCTAAAGCAGTATTCAATTTATAACAAGCACAGTATCCGTGTCTGCTGAACAGATACATCAATCTGAAGCCCACACACACACACACACACACAAAACACAAACCCCACAACAATCTAAGGAAAGGGCTTGCCAACTTTTGAAAGGCGTGTTTTCATAATATTCGCAGAGGTGGATGTCTGATCCAGCACGACAAATATTTATGAAAAAGCCTCTTCGCCAAAAAAGACCAAGTAAGACTTGATCTTATACATCAGCTACAGACTGACTAAAAACCTTTAGACGCAGCATCAATCAATTAGCTGTAATGCAAAAAAAAAATAGCATTCTTCTTCCACTAGCTCGTTAAATTGAATCCCCTTTATTAAAATTAGGCAAATTCAGCTTCACATGAATGGAATCCTTTACAAATTACATTATATCATTATTTTAAAAAAAATTAAATGCATTAGAACTTTGTGAAAAACTAAACTGATCCTTTGTCCTTCTGCAAAAAATAAAATGCTGATTGGTGCAGCGAGGCATAAAAGTGCATTAAAGTGTGATGTCCAGAGTCAGTTCTCAAAGGCCAACATCCTGCATGTTTTAAGTTCATCCCCTGGTTCACACACAATCAAATTTGTTGGCAAACCCTCTGCAGAGCTTTGACATGCTGAGGAGATAGTTGGGTCATATGGTCTTGATGAATCAGCTGTGGTAGAGCAACAACACACCTGAAACTGGCAGGCAATTTCAAAAATACAATTTCTGTCTTTGCAGTTAAACATCATTTCAGTAAAATGTCACAAGCAGTGCCACAGTGAGCACTTACTGCTGTTAGTTGAAAATACGTCTAATCAAGCTCTAAACGGTCTGTGGCGACGTCTCGACTTCAATTGGTATATAATTGCTTTCAAGTAAAACACTTTTTATGTTTGAAACAGTTACTTTAGATCAGGAGGTGTCCAAAGTGTGGCCCCCGTAGGACAATTGTGGCCCCTCGATTGATCTTCTGCGAATCCCGACTGCAAGAACGGTGCATATTTGGCTTGTCAGTACAGGCAATTGAGGCAGAAAGAGATTTTTGTTTTAAGGCAACATTTTTCTGACAAATTAAAATCTTACTTTATTTGTAATCGCATAGTAAATAGAACCACAAAAATATCCAAAACTAAATGTAGAAAACCATTTGGAAACCACTTTTTGAAAAAGTTGAGAACTCTAAAAATAGAACTGCTCTTAAAAATACAAAAAATACCTTTTCCAAATACTTTTTTATCACACTATCACAACTGAAAAGCAGATGAAAAAAAAATTATCCAAATTATTGCCCTGATGATTTTCACTGGTACACGCAAATATCTCACACACTATCTAAGCCAGGCCACATTTAGAACACATTAATGCCGAGATGGTTTGTTACTTCTAAATCTAGACAAAATATCTACATCTGAACTGGGGTTACGCATGAACTCGACACTGATAAGCAAGGAGAACTGAGTTTAATTGGGGCAGAAATGCTAATCAGGTTGGATTCATTTTCATGCTGCACTTTTGAAAGGGGACCAAACCGTTTAACAAATGAATACACTTATATCAGCTCCTCATCCAGGGCGCAATCACAACAAGCTACTCAGTAAGAGCAGAGGCAGAAACAGCGGCTACGCAGCATGCTGCTCTTTATACATTCAATGGAAGCAGCACTGCTGAGAAAAACAACAGAGAGCAAGAGACTACATGCAGCTATGGTTATATAGATGCTTAGGGAGGTCTTGCAAGAACTAAGAAGTTCAGGTCATATATTTATAATTTCAATCATATGTCAATCCTTTCCCTCTTCCTCTCTTTGGTTCACAACATAGTCTGTCTGTTTTCTTGCGGTAATTGAACTGAAAAAAAGAGATCCTTTAAAATTAAACCAAGAGTCAATTTGTTCCCTTGTTTGGTCTGAAGTAGAGTTCAGATGAGCAATTACAGCTGCCAAACGAACTTTGATCTGTTAAAAGTGAGCCAAACGGTGTGAAATCAGCCCAGATGAGCTTTTGACATAATAAGATTTATTACTCAACAGGACCGAAACATCACACCCATATTTAAAAGGTGTTAATCCTTCGTTTAACTCAATCAGAAGTGGAAATATATTCTTTTTAATACTAGAACAATTGGGTCAAGAAAAATAATTTGATAGTAATTTTACTCAAGGTCATCACACCCTGAGAATCTCGTACAGGTCATGACTCATGGCAACGGCGACAGAGCATTTAGCTTTGTCCAGGTCTTGATGATTCAGTTAAATATCAACACAATACCAAGTTAGAGAGACACAGACAATGACTCTACAGGGGAAACAAACATAATGTATTGTCACTCTGTAATCTGAAAAGGATTATACCAACGTTCCACAATGAGAAGGGACAAATTGACAAAGGATATGCTGAATTCTTGTTTGTTGCTAAAAGTACTACGATGTAGATTTAGGGGAATGGCACAAAAAGCAAAATGAGATGTTATTCTGTTTGTGAGGCAAGATCATTTGAAAACCTGAGGGGGAAAAAAAAATCAAATCACGCTCAAACTGAGGCCATAGGGAATAACTGGTTAGAGAATGACATGGCATTAAAGCAAAAACAGTGAAATTTGGAGACTGTCCAGGCAGAAGAAAAAAAAATCAAAGTACTGGAATGAAAGAATAAATCAAATGCTGAAAACACTAATAAAAGACTTGCCAAGAGGCGAGGAAGGGAGGAAGGAGAGTAAGCATGCTAATTGTGGCAGTGGCTTCAACGTGCGCCCCGCTCATTAAATAATCACATGTTGAGGGGCTAATGAGTCATGAAAGTGTGCAGATGTTTCCAGACTCCTTTTTAAGAGAAGCAAAGCAGCAAGAGTGCGGGTAAAGTGTAAATAAGGAGGGTGAGGAAGGTGTGAGACGGTGCTCCGAAGTGCAGCAAGGGAAGATGCAGAGAAGACAAACAGCTGCGGGGAGGCCTCAGAGCAAGAAGATGAGAGGAAGGAGAAAAGTGATGGAGAGGGAGAAAGACGAGCAGAGAGGGGTTTCATGGCAACGCATTGCTATTTCCAGCTTTATTGCAAAGGGGAATGGTGATGCCTCAGTGCAAGCACAATTCCTGGGTCTGAGGTGGAGACAGAGCACAATCCCTGAGCTGGATCGATCCTCAAGCTCACTCATTTTAGAGAACGCGAACTGATGAGACCTGCCTTCACTTATTTATCTGACGCTTGCCCTTGCCCTGTTCTTTTCTGTCCGAGGGTAAAGGAGTGCCTGCTGTGGCTTCCAGCGGCTTGCGCTGTCACAGAGTGACAACTAATGGTAGATGGTGATGCACTGAGCATGCAGTGGGCTGGCTAGGCTTTGTACATAAATCAAATTGAGACAATAAACAAAAAAAAAAAAAAATTGATGTCTCCCGGGGAGGGGGCTGGGGGGTTTCTTTTGAGGCGCACTTGATTGTTAGTTTTGGGTTGTTTTTGCAATGTCATTACGAGCCTGTCTGCCTGCCTGCTGCCACCGGCATCAATTTTTAACCAGCTGTTGCCTTTGCTCTGTGCTGCAAAGTTTACATGCTGTCATTGTTGTAATTCAGCTGAGATACCCAGAGGCTTTCTCTTCCATTGACATTGCCTCATGGCCTGGATATCTTCTCTTTAGCTATATAGCCCGACATTTTTCATTTTCAGCACTTTTTAACCCTTCCTAATTATCGCCATGGTTAATAAATTGGTCATAAAACTGATTGTTTTCTGTGAAGCTAATAGGGTGGACTGAGGTCTCAGAAGGAAAATGCTCTTTTCTTGCTCCTGTTTGATTGTAAGTTTGTGTCCCTGCTAAATCCATATGCAACAGTTGGCACCACAAGGTTTCGCACCCTCCTTATGGCCAAAAGCTGGCAGGGTGGTGGCTAAGTGTCAATTTTCTGGGTGTGTGTGACCAGGTGTGTGTTGGGCCCATATGCGCCATTGTTTGGTGACTGTGGTAGGTTTGGAGGAAGACAGTTTTAAATCAATCATTTTACTAGTGTAGTATGTGCTGATGTGGAGTTTTTGTACAGGGCCCAAGCTAGCCCAATGCTACTACAGTTCCGGTAGTAGCAATGCCTGGGTTCAACATATTTGGGCTAAATTAATAAAATGATTTTGCCACCTTAAATAGCCCCCAAAACTGTTTATTGCATACAGTATGTGGCATTTAAGGACTAGGACTGAATGCAGATGCAATACAATTTTTTTATTGTTTTTGTAAGACAACCCATTTCTTAAGGTCTTTACCATTTCTTTTTACTTGCCATCTTTCTACACAACCCAAATCCTGGACTCTGATTTTGGCCACCCTGGTCGTGTAAACTCCACAGACCGCTTGATAATTGATTTCAACAGACAGTTGAGACGTTGAAATAAAGTAATTAGCAGCAACAATCTGAATCAATCTTCGGCACGACGATCAATTCGCTGGCTGCGCCTTTCTGTCCGGCAGAGCGGCAGGATAATGGGTGTTATATTAAATGTACGCTGTTTGCATACGTAGACGTGCATGTTGGTACACCGGCAGCTATGGGCACATGTTGATGTGACGCCATGTGCGCTTGCTTCCTGCTCTGGTGAGAAGTCATTTGAGTGTGAGCCAGATGCAGCAGAGCATCAACACCCCTGCTTTCCCTCATCTCGTGAGACAGGAACAAAGAAAGTAGACTACATGAGGCAGATCTTTGATCATCATGTTCTTAGCAGTAACTGACAGTCCCTCACATCCTGGATGCTTCTTCTTCAACCTGCAACTAATAAAGGCTCTGATGGACCTCGGGTGATTCAGAGAGCCTTAATAAGGTGTGTGCACAGCCAGCAGTAAAGACCTATAAAAATATCTGTGCCAAACAAAAGTGTAATAATGAGGATTTCAGTAATATCTGGTAAAAATGTTATAATCTTGGCTGCTGCGTATGCAGTTAAGCTTTCATGTAATAATTCACCATTATTCAGAGTTTCCTCCAGTGTATTACAAGCCTGACGGTTGTCTGAGTGTCGAGGCCTAACAGGTTTTACTTGCTTCACGGTTGGT
>CAEGAE010065811.1:0-17010 GCA_903067095.1 Girardinus metallicus | reverse complement strand
GCCACCTGGTTGGACGCTCCGTCCTCAGTGTCTCCCTGTGGTCCGTCACTGGCCACCTGGTTGGACGCTCCGTCCTCCGGTGTCTCCCTGTGGTCCGTCTCTGATCACCTGGTTGGACGCTCCGTCCTACCAGGTGGTCAGTTGCTTCAAACAAGCTGGAGGGGGTCTTCTGCTCCCGGTGACCGTGTCCCAACAGGTCGTCTCTTCACCAGACGTGTGCATTCGGAGCAGAGAGGAACCAGATTGTGCTCCAACCTTCCCAGAGGAGGTTTTATAAAACAAATTCAAAATCTTGTTTTCCCGGGTGAAGCAGCCGACAAACTGGTGAAAAGTTGGCATGATGGTTAAAATCACCAGATCCTGCCACAGATGCTTTGGGGTGTGGTGTTTGTATCCTAGCAACATCAGATGGGCCCACTTCCACCCTGCTGCCGTATTTGTCCTCCATGTTGACCAGTAACACCATATTTACGTTCCCAGTATTAAAACCTTATCAAGCGGAGGAAACAACAGGGCCTCCTCTCGATGCCTCAGCTCAGGTTCGGTACCGATGTGAACTGTTGGTTGTTTGAGGCTCCTGTGGTTCGACCCGTTCGGACACAAGAACCTCTTACAGAACGGAATCGTGTCCAGAGAACACACCGGATCTTCTTTCTGATTTTGCTCTGATTTGCTGCGAATTGTCCGGAATGGAACATTCGGTCAGACTCGGTCAGACTCGGTCAGACTCGGTCAGACTTATCTGACCTGACCGAGTCTCAGCGGCTTGAACAAAGGGAAAGAAGAGAACCGGAACCTTCTGAGACCCAAACGGTTCTGCTCGTTCGGAACTGGTTTAAGTGTTTGTCTGCCTCACCTGTCCTCCTCTGCGTCATCAAACTGACCAGGGACGTTCGGGACCTGTTCCATGACGTCACAGCGCACAGAAACTCAAACCAGGTTCGATCTCACCGACCAGAACCAACTCTTCCAGCACGAGCCACCGCGTGCCTGATTTACTTCCGGGTTAGCGCGCGTCACTACGGCAACACAGTTGTGACGTATTTCCAAACGCGGATCAGATCCTAAGTTTCGGAAGAATCTGGTCGATTCTAGTGTTTGTCAGAGTGCAGGTGGTTCTGGTTCCGACCCCGATCTGAGTTCTTCTGGGACCAGAAACAGCTAGCAGGTCTCCACTCCGGCCGACAGGGGGCGCTGACTCGCTGACAACAACTGAATAAACGGAACTTCTATAGCTGCTGATCCGACCCAGGAGGATTCGGTTTCGTAAAGATGTGTGCGGATCTGAGCCGAACCCAGCGAAACCTGCTCGTCTGTGAGCGGTCCAGTTTCCTGGACGAAAAGAACCGCGTCAGTTCCCAGATGGAGCAGCTGCGCTTCAACTACAAGGTAAGACATGCGCATGCGCCTAAACACACGTGCTGAGGTTGTTTGGGTCGGAACCATCTGAGAGCAACATCAGACAGCCCCAGAACCCGAATCGAACAATGAGTTCATCAGAACCCCCGGAGTCCAGAACGTTAAATAAAGATCCGTTACTTCCTTTTCAACACCGGACCGAACCGGGTCTGCAGATCCACCTGCGGTCAGATCGAGCTCCGATGCTACAGGAAAAGTATTCACACCCTCCCAGTAATAAATGTAAGCATCTTATCATCATCCGAACCCAACAGAACCTTCTGGTTCCTCTGCTGAGGAGCAGAAGGGACACGGACCGGTGTTGTGGACCGGACCGGACTCTGAGCTGACCCAGATCTATGTGACTCGGATAGATATGTGACCTAGACAAAACATCATGGCAGAACCAGCAGCAGCTGGACCGGGTCAGAACCCAGCAGAACCAGCTTCTTAAATCCTCTGTGAACCTCTCTGAGCCAGACAGGTCCGGTTTATTGGACCAGAACTTTGGTTCTGATCGTCTGTCGTGCCGCAGCGTTACCTGCCCAGGTGAGATCAGCGGTTGTAGGCTGCAGCCTGGTTCTGGTTCTGCTGGACCTCTATCAGAACCAGAACCACTGGTTAGATTCCTCTGACCCAGCCGGTCATACTGTGACCAAACACACTGTTACCATGACGACCAGGTACCTCCTAACAGGTGGGACACACCGGGCCCGCCTCCTGACCCGGTCACCAGAACCGATCCGGTTCTGGGTCTGCTGGAACACATTTTGCTGACCGCTCTCACCTGTACAGGTATCCGTGCTGCTACCTGAATGTGGCTCCGCCCCCTCTCACCTGGAGTCCATCCTGAACAGCTTCAGCAGCTTCTACCTGATCAAGCAGCTGCCCTTATATGAGCTGCTGGACAAAGACTTCCTGCAGAGCGCCGTGTACCAAGGTACGCACCTGTCTCACCCGTCGTACCAAGGTACGCACCTGTCTCACCCGTCGTACCAAGGTACGCACCTGTCTCACCCGTCGTACCACGGTACGCACCTGTCTCACCCGTCGTACCAAGGTACGCACCTGTCTCACCCGTCGTACCAAGGTACGCACCTGTCTCACCCGTCGTACCAAGGTACGCACCTGTCTCACCCGTCGTACCACGGTACGCACCTGTCTCACCCGTCGTACCACGGTACGCACCTGTCTCACCCGTCGTACCACGGTACGCACCTGTACCTTGGTACGACGGGTGAGACTCACCTGTCTCACCCGTCGTACTCACGCGTCGTACTCACGCTCACCTGTCTCACCTGTCTCACTTGTCTCTCCTGTCTCTCCTGTCTCTGTCTCCAGGCAGCGTGTACGGTCTGTCCTTCGGAACTCGGATTGACGAGGACAACTGCGTCGCTCTGATGCCAAACGGTAAGCAGTGAGTCCATGTGACATCACTTCCTGGTTACCTGTCCAGAGCCACGTGTGTGTGTGTGTGTGTTTGTTCAGGTCACCTGGTGTTTTCTCTGGATAAGGACGCCTTCGAAACGCTGGGCCTTGAGGGCCGACCTTCCAGATCCAACAGAACCAGCAGCAGATACGGTATTGGTTATGGTTCCGTTTCTGGGTTGGGCTGGGTCCAGAACGGGTTGTTTACCTGTGTGTACCTGTGCAGAGGTCACGGTGGACCTGAGGGATGGCAGCATGGCCCCTGGTGGGCGGGGCTACCTGAGGCTACTCCAGGCTCTGACGTCACACCTGAAGCTGCAGATGGACTTCCTGATCTCACATCATCCGGGTGAGTGATGCATACGCCATCGACCTCTGACCCCTTGGGTCCCATCCCGGCTGATCGCCCTCTGTCCGGCAGGGGGCGGGGCCTCGCTGCGGCCCCTCCTATCTCGCTGCGATTGGTCAAAACGCAGACCGGAGGTCAGCCGGCGCAGCCTGAGCCACCTGGTCCACCCCGCCCTGCGGTCGTGTGACTCCCACGACCTCCTGGAGTGGATCGGCGCTGTGGACGCCGCCGTCAGCCGGTGAGCCTCGCTGCCGTTCCCGCGCTCTGCGGGGTCATGACCGGGAGTCACTCTTCTTCTGTGTTTACAGTGACAATTCATCCAGCGATTTCCTGTCTACGCTCACCTGTCTGGAACCGGAGGCGACCATCAGCCGGGCGATGAGCGTGTCGGCCTGCGGCCTGCTGCTGCCACAGGACCTGCAGCACCTGGTGGAGGAGCTGAGGTCAGCACACACACATACACAACTCGCCTCACCTCACCATACCACCCTGTGACTCACCTGTCCTCCAGGTCTCACCTGCAGCAGGCCCAGACGGACTCCTGGGCTTCTGTGACGGTTCACGGCTTCACCGACAGTCCGGTTTCCTGGGGCGACGGCGAGCGCGACGTCCTTACCGGAGGTCACGACCTCTACAACTTGCTGATGTTCCCCGACCATACATACCGCCTACATCTGGCCGCTGGGGCACAGAACACCTGCCCGCCCTGATGGACTTCCCTGTTCCCTCCAATGTCCAGCCAGGCCTCTGAGGGGGCGGGTCCCTAATGTCCCAGATTCTGATGGGTCGGTTCTAATCTGTACTGGAACCAACTGGTCCAGGATCTGAGTTTGGCCACGATTTACTGGGAGGGGTGGACTTGTGTTCCGAACCGTCGGGTTCTCTGAGGACGTCAGTGTTTCTGTCATCTGCAGCTGTTTAAATAAATGGATCTAAGTTATGGTGTTTGTGTCTATCATCATGGAAAGGGGTCTCCCAACCTGGTTCTCAGGGGCTTTGTCCTCCATGTTGAGGCGGTTCCCTGCTTCTGAAGCTCCTGGAGGCTAAGGAAGTGATGTCATCACTGTATCAGTGGGCTGACCGGGAGTGAGAGACCCCTTATATTGCAGCATGTTATTGTGATAATCCTCATGTTGACGCAACTATTAGCATTAGCATGCTAACCCCAAGGGTCCATATTTTCCATAAACCACTAGTATTTCAGGATGACGGACATTTTTCAAGATGGCTGTCGCGTTGGATTATTTAATACTGTAAAACGTTTGTCATTTTCATGATTTGTTTGCACAGGAAGTGGAAAACAGCAAAGTCAGAAACGGAGAACTTTGCTGTTAGTCTCAAACCAAGCGTCAACTGGAAGGAGAACATGAGAAACAGTCGACTGAATGGTTAGCATTAGCTACTGCTAACTTTTATGGGTTTGGCATTAGCTTCTGCTAACCTATGCATTTAACGTTAGCTTCTCCTAACTTTTACACAAGTAGCCTTAGCTTCCGCTAATGCTTATGCGTTTGGCGTTAGACCGGTTCTGATGGGAGGATTCTGAGCATCAAACCCAACCAGGAGACTCATGCATAAAGCAGCGTGTGCACAAAAAATGTGCGGTGCAATATTTTACACACAAATCGGCATTATAAAAATGAACTTTGCGTCAAAGTTTGCATAAATATACGCAAACATTTTCTGTGGACATTACCAAACTATAAAGCGTCAAAACTCACCTAAATACACTGAAATCTGACGACATTCAGTTATTTAGACAAAGAAGCATCAAACCCGATGTTTTATTCATGATTTTAATATTTTATTGTTTAAACGTAAACGATGAAACTGAACCGCATTTATCCTCAGACAATAACATAACACCCAGACAAAATAAAGAAAATAAAAAGATGTGAAAACCTCCCTTTAATGGAAATGGTACCTTTCCTCAGTTTTTGTCTCATAAAGGTGTAACGCATCGGTCTGTGCGCAGGACTGCATGAAATGCATCTATGGGGTAATTTCATTCTCACTAAAAAAAAGAAAACAGGGTTGGATCAACAGATTAACTGCTGTCTGGGGCTTTATACCCCTGGTAGGGTAACCCAATGTAGACAAGTCCTAGGTGAGGAACCAGACAAAGCGCAGCCCGAAGACCCCTTATGATGGACAAGAACTTTGGACTTGGTGTTCCCTCACCTGGACGTGGGTCATTGGGGCCCAACTCTGGAGCCAGGCCTGGAGGGGGAGCACAATGGCCAGGCTTTTACCCATGGAGCCCGTCCGGGCTCAGCCCGAAGAAGAGAGATGGGTCCCCCCTGCCATGGGCTCACCACCTATGAGAGGGGCCAAAGTGGTCAGGTGCAGTGTGTGATGGGTGGCGGCTGAGGGAGAAGGTCCTGGCGGTCCGATCCTCGGCTGCAGAAGCTCTTGGGACGTGGAATGTCACCTCTCTGGCGGGGAAGGAGCCGGAGTGTGTGAGGTTGAGAGGTTCCGACTAGAAATAGTCGGCCTCACCTTGATGCATGGCTCTGGTTCTGGAACCAGTCACCTTGAGAGGGGCTGGACATACCTCCACTCTGGAGTTGCTCACGGTGAGAAGCATCGGGCAGGAGAGGGCATACTTGTTGCTCCTCATCTCGGCGCCTGAATGTTGGGGTTTACCCCGGTGAATGAGAGGGTAGCCTCCCTCCGCCTACGGGTGGGAAGACGGGTCCTGAATGTTGTTTGTGCTTATGGGCCGAACGACAGTTCAGAAAACCCACCCTACTTGGAGTCCTTAGAGGGGGTACTGGAGAGTGCCCCTCCTGGGGACTCCCTTGTTCTGCTGGGGAACTTCAACGCTCATATGGGCAATGACAGTGAGGGGCGTGGTGGGGAGGAACGGCCCATCCGGGATGAACTCGAGTGGTGTTCTGTTGTTGGGTGGTGAGTTGGCTCTGGTGGTGGGGGAGGATGCTGGTCAGACCTGGCAGGCCCTAACGTGTTTTGAGGGTCTCCTGGGAATGTCTGGCAAAGTCCCCTGTGAGGTGGAGCTTTAACTCCCATCTCCGACAGAACTTTGAACACGTTCAGAGGGAGATAGGGGACATTGAGTCTGAATGGACCATGTTCAGTGCCTCCATTGTTGAGGCAGCTTATCAGAGCTGTGGCCGCAAGGTAGTTGGTGCCTGTCGTAGTGGCAACCCTCTAACCCATTGGTGGACACCTTCGTTGAGGGATGCTGTCAGGCCGAAGGATTCCAATCGGGCCTTTTTGACCTGTGGAACTCCAGAAGCAGCTGATAGGTACCGGGGGCCGAAGCGGCATGCGGCTTGGGTGGTTGCTGAGGCAAAATCTCGGGCGTGGGAGGAATTTGGAAAGGCCATGGAGAAAGACTTCCACACGGCTTCAAGGCGATTCTGGTCCACCATCCCGCATCTCAGCAGGAGGAAGCGGTGCAGCACCGACACTGTTTATAGTGGGGATGGTGTGCTGCTGACCTCGATTCGGGACGTTGTGAGTAGGTGAGCAGAATATTTCCAAGACCTCCTCAATCCCACCAACATGCCTTCCATTGAGGAAGCTGGGCCTGTGGACTCTGGGTCAGGCTCTCCAGTCTCTGGGGGCAAGGTCGCCGAGGTAGTTAAGCTCCTCCGTGGCAGAGATTGAATGGGTGAATGAGATTCGCCCGGAGTTCCTTAAAGCTCTGGATGTTGTAGGGTTGTGTTGGCTGAAACGACTCTGCAACATTGCATGGACATCGGGGGCAGTTCCCCTGGACTGGCAGACTGGGTGTTGGTCCCCCTGTTCAAAAAGGGGGACCAGAGGGTGTGCTCCAATTACAGGGGGGGTCACACTCTTAAGCCTCCCTCGCAAGGTCTATTCAGGGGTCCTGGAGAGAAGGGTCCGTCGGATAGTCAAACCTCGGATTCAGGAAGAGCAGTGTGGTTCTGGTCGTGGAACACTGGACCAGCTCTACACCCTCAGCAGGGTCCTGGAGGGTTCTGGGAGTTCGCCCAACCAGTCTACATGTGTTTTGTGGACTTGGAGAAGGTGTTCGACCATGTCCCTTGGGGAGCCCTGTGGCGGGTTCTCCGGGTGTATGGGGTACCGGGCCCTTTGATACGGGCTGTCAGGTCCCTGTATGACTGGTGTCAGAGTCTGGTCCGCAATGCTGGCAGTAAGTCGGGCTCGTTTCCAGTGAGAGTTGGACTCCACCAGGGCTGCCCTTTGTCACCGATTCTGTTTATTACTTTAATGGACAGAATTTCTAGGAGCAGTCAAGGTGGTGTGGGGATCCGTTTTGGTGGCCTTAGGGTCGCATCTCTGCTTTTTGCGGATGATGTGGTCCTGCTGGCTTCATTAGGACGTGTTCTGCAGCTCTCGCTGGATCGGTTCGCAGCCGAGTGTGAAGCGGCTGAGATGGGGATCAGTGCCTCCAACTCCGAGGCCATGGTCTTGAGCCGGAAAAGGGTAGAGTGCCTTCTCTGGGTCGGGGGTTGGGGGGTGTCTCCAAGTGGAGGAGTTCAAGTATCTTGGGATCTTGTTCATGAATGAGGGAAGAAAGGAGAGGGAGATCGACAGCGGATTGGCGCAGCGTCTGCCGTGAAACGGGCGCTGTACCGGTCCGTCGTGGTGAAGAGAGAGCTGAGTCAAAAAGCGAAGCTCTCGATTTACCGGTCGATCTACGTTCCTACCCTCATCTATGGTCATGAGCTTTGGGTCATGACCGAAAGAACAAGATCGCGGACACAAGCGGCCGAAATGGGTTTCCTCTGTAGGGTGGCTGGGATCTTCCTTAGAGATAGGGTGAGCCAGTTGAGGAGGCTCGGGCATCTGGTCAGGATACCTCCTGGACGCCTCCTGGGTGAGGTGTTCATGTCCCACCGGGAGGAGGGAAAGACACAGGACAAGCTGGAGGGACTGTTTCTCGGCTGGCCTGGGAACGCCTTGGGATTCCCCGGAAGAACTGGAACAAGTGGCTGGGGAGGGAAGTCTGGGCCTCCCTTCTTAAGCTGCTACCCGACCCCGGATAAAGTGGAAGAAAATGGATGGATGGAGGTTTGATTATTTTAAGGTGATCAAGGTGTGTATACAATCACACGTACATAAGTAGCTGCGCCAAGGGGCGCACCTTTGTTCTGTGCCACAATTACGTGGTACAACGTAAATGTGGAGCGCTTTGGCTCTGATGGAGAACATCGCCAACGGAAGGATTCAGAGGGAGCGATTGATCAGGGATCATATCGATCTGTTGGGAAATGTTGATGATGGTTTATTAGCGTTCAGATTGCCTTAACTGATCATCCTGGAGCTCCGAGCAGAACTTAAAGAAGGAGCCGTAGTGCTGGTACCGGTCCAGCTGCAGCCATCCTTCAGTGGAGCCGCCCGCTTTGTGAATGCGCCTTATGGACAGAAAGGCGCATTCTGTCCATAAGAATGCGCCTTTCTGGCGCATTCTTATGGACAGAATGCGCCAGAAAGGCGCATTCTCTTCTCTCCTTGTTTAATGAAGGAGAGAAGAGAAGAAGAGAGTCATCAGGGTGCAGGTGTGGGCGGTTTAAAGAGTCCGGTCTTTCTGAAATAGCGAACGATGAGAGGTACCGACACCACTGTGATGCTGATGCGAACTGGAGCAAAGAGCTTATGGACGGCATATGCAAGGACAAACGTGCTGGTTCCTGCTGCCATTTTAGATTGAACCAGCTCCTCACTGAAGCCCAGTTTGCACAGCGATGCCGTCATGTCGATGCCACTGGATATAAGGAGATAGAACATTCCCAGAGACATGAGAGATATTCCAATATGAAAGCAAACTATTCTGTAAATGTAACTTCTGCTCATGATTCCAGTATTAGAATAAACGTCCACACGCTGATACACTGTCATTCTTTAAATCCCGGCTGGGCGCGCTACTGTTCCAACAGGCATTTGCACGATTTCTGTATTTACTTTTTTATTTGGAGTTTTTTTTTGTCCTGAAAATGTACTATTTTTATTTTTGTGAGGTGACCTTATGTGCCCTGAAAGCACATTTTACATAAAATATAGAATTATTATTATTTTAAATACTTACACTGCTACAAACAAGGAGGTTGCCATGGTAACTGCTTCACGTGGCAGCAGACTTCTGGGTATTGATACTATTGAAGGAAGGGTGGCAACAGGGCAACCAGCAGCTGCACTCTACTTCCCACAAATTAGGATTTATAAAGGAACGATGCGCAGCCACGTGCGTGCGCACGGTTTATGCATCCGATCTTTTTTGTGCGCCGTACGCCAAGTTTTAGTGTGAAAACTGCGCACTCTTTTTGCATGAAGCCCCAGAACATTTTCAGAACCACACAGATAGTCATGTGACTTTAATGTGACACAAGCGCCAACAGTCCCATTTACCCAGAATGCATCATGAGTGTTCACTGGCACCCCCTGGAGTTGGACCAGACCTGGGAGAGGCGCTGCACATAGTCTCAGCCTTTATGGACCAGAACCGCTGGCCTGGTTTAGTCTAGAACCTCCATCCAGGTCGAATCTCATTCTCTCCGACAGATGTGAGAACAGGAACCACCGGGGAACCCGGTCCAGCCCGTAGAGAACCATAACCAGATGGATTTAGGACCAGACATCACAGGAACCAGCTCATACGGAACCAGAATCTGGTGGGACCAGGAGTCGGTCCAGAACAAGCAGATTTGCTCAGATACAATGGGTGACACCAGGACTGGTCCACCGGGCCAAGGCTGGACCACCACATCTCAATCCTGAAACAGAGGCAGAACCGGTCCGGTTCTGGTTCTAGCAGAGTTCTGTTCTCTTCTGCAGAAACTGCAGGATGGAGTCTGTTCCCTGCAGCGATCCCCAGACACGCTTCAGGGCTTCGCACTCGCGCTCATTGGCTTGCTCCAGGGCACCACGGCTGGTGCTCCTCATCAGGGCTTTGGACTCCTGCAGAACCTGCCAGAACCAGAACACACTGAGCCACCAGAACCCACCAAGCCGCCGGCAAAACACGGCGAGAAAATCCCTCACCTGAGAGTCGACGGCCACCAGCTCCTTGATCCGCAGCATCACTTCCTGTGTGAACGTTCCCGGCCACAACACCTGCGACACCAGACCCTTAAGACACGCCTCCTGGGCCGTCAGCTTCCTGCCACCCAGCAGCAACTCGTTAGCCTGCAACACACAAGTCAGGAGACGAGTCAGGGGACGAGAGAGAACTCATCTTCACTGATCATGAAGCGGGTCTAGTCCCCAATCTCTAGTCTCCTTTAGCCAGTTCCAAGTTTCTAGTCCCTAGTCCCGAGGCTCGTCTCACCGAGGCCGGGCCCATGATGCGAGGGAAGGTAAAGGAGCTGCAGCCGTCGGGCGTCTGGCCGCAGGTGGAGTATGGCGTCTGGAACCAAGCCTTCTCATTGGCCCACACCACGTCGCACAGAGGCAGGAGAGCGGCGCCGAGTCCGAGTGCCGGGCCGTTCACTGCCGCCACGATTGGCTTCCTGAACTGGATGAAGGTGTTGACAAAGGTCCTGAGGAGACACGGAGGAGGTGACATGGAGGACACAGAGGAGGTGACTCGTAGCCGTTGCGTCTCCATGTTACCTGATGGTTTCAGCCATCTTGATGCTCTCCTTCTTCCTGTCGTCCGCCAGTCGCCGGATGAAGTACAGGAAGTCGAGGCCGCAGCAGAAGACGCTGCCGACGGCGCCGATCAACACCAGCTTGCTGTCATCGGATGCCGCTGTCGCCATGGCGCTCTGGATCTCCTTCATCACCTGTCAGACAGCAGAGGTTTGATACGCAGAACATGGCGGCAGTGGGTGCGTGGCCTGGGAACATGGCGGCGGTGGGATGCGGCCTCACCTCCGGGTTGAGCGCGTTGTTCTCGGAGCTCTTGGTGGACAGCAGGATGTAGGTGAAGCCATCTTGTTTCTTCACCACGATGTCGCGATAGCGGTAGGCGCTCTCTGTCTGGCGGACGCTGACCCTCAGCCTCTTGTCGAACGTAGAGCGCTCCTCCAGGCGCCGCTTTCCCCCGGCTCCAGTCGCCCCGGTAACGGCCTCCATCAGCGCCGTGTTCCCTGGAGACAGAAACAGGAAGTCAGGCCTGGACGCCAAGCGTTACAACTCAGACATCAAAGCCAGTGCATAAAAATAAGAAGCAACGTGACACGATCTCACCTGGACAGGTAACTTTCTGCAGGGAAACGGAGCAGCGCTCCAAAGTCTGAGGGAAATTTAATAGCAACGGATTATTCTGGGCACAAAGATCCAGAAAACCAGAAGGGGCCGACCCGTTTAAAAAGTATCCGAAAGCCAGCAGGCAGCCTTATATGGTCACGCTTCCTGTAGGAAGCGCAGCTTCCTGGAGCACTGGAAGGCGCCGCGTTAACGACTTATCCAGGCTTCATAATCCAGTGGTTATGTCACAACGGAACGGATTATTCCTCCTAACAGAAACTAGAAATCTGAGCTTTGCTCCGAGGAACGCTCAAACTATCCGTCATTTCCGTATTTCGTCATTTAGCATCTCTAGGCAAACCGAACAAAGAGTTGAACTGAATTAGAGGCAAGATAGGGGAGGGGATTACCTGTTCGCCCATTTACTGATTGGCTGGTGTTAGTAAGACTCACCGGAGCTGAACGGGGAGCGGACCGCCGCCGGGGTCATGGGGGTCACGGAGGCTGGTGGCGGTAGCGGTGGCAGCGGGTTCTGGTTCCGGGGCCGGGTCCCCATGCGGGCCCTCTCCTGGCCGGGCGCCAGCTGGATGGTGGCCGGTTTCTCCAGCAGGGCGACCTCGGGCGGGACTGGGTCCGCCTCCTGAGCGCCCGCCTCCAGGCTCTGCGCCGCCTCACTGGGCGAGTCCTCCGAGTCCGGCCGCGGGTTCATAGGGCTCAGAGGGACCAGGATCTTGATCCCGCTCTTGGCCAGGTCCACGCCGCGGCGTGCGGGGCCGAAGGAGTCCGGGGGCGGGGCCTCCGTGGGGGGTCGGGGCTCCGGTCGGGCGGCTCCGCAGGGGGGGCCACGGGTGGAGCGCAGAAGAGCGGCGTCCCGCTCCAAGTGCCGTCGGTTGAACTCGTGGACGTAGGACATGCAGGCGGACAGGTGAGTCTCCGGCTCCCAGGTGTCGCTCTCCGAGCCGTAGCCTCTCCACCTCACCAGGTACTCCACCCGCCCCTTCCTGCTCCGCCGCCTGTCAACGATGCGCTCCACCTGGACCAAGCAGCAGCGTCAGAACCTCCATCTAACCCGGTTCCTCTGCAGCAAAACCGGACCCTGGACGCGACCCGGTTGCGCTGCAAAGGAACCAGACCCTGGACCCGACCCAGTTGACCGGCGTTCGGTCAGCTTCCCTCCTATTGGTCAACATGCCGAGCCATTTATTTGCCAAACGTTTTGCATCTCTAGCATTTTGTTCAATGACAATAAAGAGAATCTGAATTAATTAGTCCTTCATTTACCGCTAATTTTATCGCTAATTTTCGCATCCACAGAAGCAAAGGAGCTAATTAATTGCAGAACCGATTATTCAGCAAAGGGAGGCGAAGATATAAATGAACTAAAGTCAGAACCAGGCCAGAACTTAATCTCACCACTAGAACCAGTTATCTGAACAGTACCATTGCTACAGACTGGTTTGTCCTGTAAGTCCTGAGCTTTTAGGAGGAAGAGATGAAGCAGAATAACTGGAGAGACCAAACAGCAGCTAGAAAAACAACAAGAACATCCCCAGAAATGTTACCGTTCCCCTCAGTGTGAAGCATGCAGGGGAGAACCCCCTCCAAATGTTAAAAAGAGACGTTCAGGCTCGGCTGACCCGGTTCTTCAGAACTTTACAGTCAACTGGGTTACCTGGTCGCTACAAACTTGATTAAGTTGACTGCTAGCATGTTAGCTTTACCTCGTACAACTCCTCCGTGGCCATGGAAACCGGGCGCGTGCACGAGCGGTTGCCAGAAGCCTCTTCAGAGCTGAAGTGGCATGAGAAGAGGTTCGGTTGTTGGTTCGGAGCGGTTCCGGGGTTCTGGTTCTGTTCGGCAAGTGACGGGAAGTTAAGTTTTCTGTCTGTTAGCCGTTAGCTGTTAGCATTGCCTTCCCGGAAGCTCCCTAAGCGTCTAACTGCCCTTCAGAATAAAAGCCGCTCAGTAGAATAAGGTGAAGAAAGGATTGCAGAGGAATTTCCTTTAGAACCTCAAGTTCTAACTTCTGAACCCTAATTATTTGAAATGTCCAATTCCTCCCAAATATAAAGAACTACATTTTAAAATTATAAATAACATTTATCCTTCAAATCAATTCTTAAGACAGACATTTAATTTTTAATTTGAGAATTGTGGTTTTTGTAAAACTCGACTGGAGACAATCAAACATTTGTTTTATGAATGTAAAGAAGAATCAAACTTATGGGATCAACTTTGGAACTTTCTGTCTTCTAAAACTATTCATTTGGATTTTGTTTCCTTACAAAATATTCAATTTGGTTTATCCATTAAAAAATAAAAATCTGGAATTTTTAGTCAATATTCTGATTATTATAACAAAATATTTTATCCATAAATGTCGTTACACAAAATGCTCCCTTTCAATCGATGCTCTCAAATTTGAACTTTCTTTTTTCAAAATCTGTCTAAAAACGATGTGAAATTCATACGCAGTGAAACTGTTTAAATTAATGGAAGATTTTAGTTTGTAGCCCCTAATGTGTTTTTTACTTTTAAATTTGTTTTATTATTTTATGCTATTTTATTTCTTAAGTCTTTTCTATTTCTTTCTTTATGTCTATTTAGTATTTTCTAGTAGTTTTTACTCTGGTCTTGAATATCTGTAATCAGTGGTAATTGTAAGTATTAGGAGTTGTGATTTCTGTTATTTGTTCAATGTGTATTTTAAGTCGTGTATTTGTGAGGTTCTGTCATTGTTATGCTGATTTACTAATAAAAAACAAACAAAAAAACAAAAACAAAGGAAAAGCTAAAAAAAAAAAAAAAACTTCTGAACCCCGAACTTCTGGTCACGTGGTACGTTGAGCTCCAATGGAAAGACTGAAGATTAAAACACGTTTTTTGAAAATGGTGTTGTCCTTACATTGGCGTTTAAATATGAGCGCATCACTCGTTTTCAAATCTAACAAAACTGATGTCACATTTGTCTGGTTTGTGCAGGAAAAAAATTGTTTGTGCTGCTTTTGCTTTGAAGATATTGCTGATGACATCTGGAAACATTTTTAATATCTTTAAAATGAAACAAACATTTTTTTTTTTACTGCTGCACAAACCAAACAAATGTTTGACACCAATTTTATTAGATATGAAAAAATTTTCCAAACTCATGTTAAGTTTGGCTGAACTGGCCCTTATTCTCCACTAGAGGCCACTGTAGGCTCAGTGTGTAGAGTCGAAAACAGTGAAAGATTTAACCAGTTTCAACCATACAGCTTCAGTCATTGTAATCACATGTAAATCCAGTGAGTTGTACCATGACATGTAACAGCTGCATTCATAATTTAACGTTTGTTTGAGGAGAAAACCTCTTTAAACGTGTTTTAACCTCCAGGCTTTCTATTGGAGCTCAGCGAATCACGTGACCAGAAGTAAACAAATCGATTTTTTTCATACAAGCTTTTAGTTTAATCTGGCACAATTATCTTTTTTCCGCTGCGAAAACATCATCAGTGATATTGAAACAATGTTTTATATTTTCAATGCTTACTTTTTGAGTGATACAATATAAAAGTGCAGCATATTTATCAAAATAATATGCTGCAATATATATCAATATAAATGGCTGATGGAAAGAAAACGTCAAATGGGCTAATTTCCCAGAAGGTAAGGCACGAGCAGGGGAGACTAGAAATTTGCAGTTGCGAGTGACTTGTATTTTTTGTGAGAAAACAAAAAAAAGATTATATACATATTTACATCAGTGAAATCATCTGAATGGCCATATAAAAAAATGCACAAAAAATAAAAAGGAAAAAAAAAACAGCAACAAGAAACATTAATCAGTCCCACAGTTTCATAGATAACAAACCCGTCAGTTCTTTCACCCCAAGCTGGGGTTGGTTTGGATCCCCAGCAAGTTCCTCATAAGGTGCAGTTCAGGTGACGGGCTGACATCAGATCAGCATGGGGACAGAATTGTTCACAGGCTGCAGAAAGCCTCCTACCAGCCTGGCAGGAGAAGCAGACGTCTTCACGCACTCCAAGTGCGATCTCTCTTAGGCTCTAGGCCTGGACTTTCAGCTCGCCATCAAAAAACCTAGCCTGACTAAAACAGAGATTGGACTTTTCGAGATGCGGACGGCATCTGGAGCTGCGCTTGGCAGGTCCCCATTAAGCAATGGGAAAACCCCCCAAGGCTTCCAGGGCCTGAAGCTCCTCCCATCCATGATGGTCCTGGGGGAGAACAGAGGCGAGATCCACTACCAGAGCCACCCGCAGCTGGAACACAAGCCTGCCAGAAGGTGTTTGGTGGTGAATGTAGGGCGTTGGGACACACGTTTGAGGAACGTACGAACGGGAGAAAATGTAATCTGTGTGGCGAACTGGACCACCTGTCCAAAATCATCTGCAAATAAACTGAAAAGAGGAAAAGAAACAGAAATAACGGAAAAGGTAAACGAGCAAATTGAAGCCGCTGGGCCGGAAAATTCAAATCTCCCGCCAATTCCTCCGATTGGAGGAGAGGATGGGAAGGACACGCCCCCCCAGACCAAAACAGGGGGGGGGATGCTAACTGGAGGCGGAGCTAGCTCTGACTCGGAGGACATGCAGTCAGACAGCAGCGATGACGCCCAGCTGGCCAAGAGGCGCATCAGAGTCGCCCTCCGAGGCCACCAAGGCCACGGAGCAGCGAGGAAAGATGGAGGAACTCTGCGGTTCATTCGGGGAGGAATCCAGAGTCTTCCTCGCTGGCCCATCGTGTGAGGTCTCGTTCCTGCACTTTGCTCAGCAATCAACCCCGGAGGACGTAACAAAGGTACCGGCTTTAGAAAAACGCCCAAACCGAGAGTCCCAGGGGGGAACGGAGCTCCGGCCCGACCTGCAGCACCATGCGGGGCTGAGGAGGACGTCTCTGAGCCCGTTCGTTTTAACGAGGCTTTAATTGGTTTTCATTGTTTTAGTCCTTTAAAATGTCTGACCTGTTTATAGCCACCATACTCATCCATCAGTGTTAGAAGTGTGAAATCTCAAGTGTTTTATCCTTTTTACGTTCTGTACAGTCGGATTTGTTCGGACTACAGGAAGGTGCTGTCCCGTTTTTAGAAACCTGCACCCGGTGGCAGGACTTGTGGCCACGGCCTCTACATGGAGCGGCTCTAACGGAAATAGAAACGACCCTATACCGCAGGACAGGAGGCCAAAAATACTGGGGGAGAAATTTGATGAAAACGGAGAAGGAAAGACAAACTGGACAGAAAAAATACCAAGAGTAAAACAGCGACACCGGGACCGACCCGGTGGCTGACCAGGAACCGGTGGCTGACCGGGAACCGGGAACTGGTGGCTGACCGGGAACCAGGAACTGGTGGCTGACCGGGAACCGGGAACTGGTGGCTGACCGGGAACCGGTGGCTGACCGGGAACCGGGAACTGGTGGCTGACCGGGAACCGGGAACCGGTGGCTGACCGGGAACCGGTGACTGACCGGGAACCGGGAACCGGTGGCTGACCGGGAACCGGTGGCTGACCAGGAACCGGTGGCTGACCGGGAACCGGTGACTGACCGGGAACCGGGAACCGGTGGCTGACCGGGAACCGGGAACCGGTGGCTGACCGGGAACTGGTGGCTGACCAGGAACCGGTGGCTGACCGGGAACCGGTGGCTGACCAGGAACCGGTGGCTGACCGGGAACCGGTGACTGACCGGGAAC
>CAEGAE010065797.1:0-25331 GCA_903067095.1 Girardinus metallicus | reverse complement strand
TATATCTTGGTGGGATCAGGGGGGATAAATAGAGCCCTTTTTGCCCCCACAATAAAACCTCCCCCCCCCGGGGGGAACCCCCCCCCCCCCCCAGCCCCCCCAACACATCCAATCTATTCACATGCATGACGGGAAGTCATCTGTGTTTGCATGCGTTACGACTGTGTTAGGAATAAACTAGTCATTTATACACGGAATAAAACCAACCAAACATTCTTTGAGACTCTACCTTTCAGCAGCGTTAAATATGCCACTGGCAGCCTGAGCCCTGAGCTCGGGGGGGCAGGAGGTGAGGAAGATGAGCAGTTCCTTCATCATGGAGCGGATGTTGGAGGCCGACACCAAAGCCAGGGACAGCTCCAAAGCACGCCTACGTGGATGGGAGAGGAGGATCAAAGGTGCTAATTAATCCAGCTTGGCTGTGCTGACAGGCGCTCACAGCGTTCCCCCATGTAAAAAAGGAACATCTTTAAATATCGATAGTTAGGGTTTATCTCTGCATATGAACATTAAAAGAGATGCTTTAAAGGCTTAAATGCTAGTTTGTTTGGTACAAATGCTCCGTCTGTCTCATCGAGAATGCAGTTTTTTTTTTTAAATGGATGCTAGATAAGTGAAGCAGCTCCCAAAGTAAGTGGCTGAAACACGAGAAATAAGCGTGCCAAAAATCACAGGTGGTGTGAAACTGTTTCACTTACTGGTTGAAAATTTGTTGAGAGCTTGTGTATTTATTAAAACGTAATCGTGAAAGATGATTTTAATGGTGAGACACTAAAAGAGATGCTTTAAAGGCTTAAAAAAAATAAATACATAAAATCTAATCTTGCTTTTGTAACCGATTCACTGCGTTTATTCAAATGTTTATTTTCCAAAAGCAATATATGGTACAACAGGCTTTTTAAAGGTTTGGTTAATAATTGAATCAATAAATAGATATAAAATGTTTATTATGATGATATGCAACAATTTATACTTCAATGTAGTAGATTTAGTAGTGGTTCACCCGATCACACAGATCCAGATGGATCTTCTTCTTTGCAAACAAAGTGTAGGATGAGATAAAGTAAAACTATTATTAAGTCCTTTATAACAGGATTTTTTTTTTTATGTTTTCTTCCATAAAGAAAATCTCAAAAACACATTCTTACCTTTATTTCATCTAAATATGACTACTTGTGGATAATGGCACAATCATATTATTCTAGTTTTCCAAGATTCACACTGGTTTCCTGTATGGTTTTTGCATAAATTATATGACTTTTTTTTTCTTAGCCTGTCGCAATAAGCAATTTATCAATTAATCACATGATAAATTGAAATAAAATATGAATCATTTTAATGATTCAATTTTGTTCAGAGACTTCATAATCCGTTTTATTCATGGCTTTGGTTGTAAGAGTCTCCAATAATCATACTGAAGACTCTTTATACAAGCGTCCTAAAAATTGTCAAGTTAGAAGCTAAAAAAAAAAAAAAATTGCGTTTTTAAAGTAATAATAATGATATATGGATGGGTTTTGTCCTGTTTTAACGTGTAATTAAAATGAAAGCCAAATACATGGTTAATTAAAAACAAGAAGTTTGTGTTACCAATATTTGCCATCTTAAGGGGACTTTTAATTTGCCAAAGAAAATCTTGCCCTAAAAATGGTAGAAAGTATCCATCTGCATCAACAGCTTGTGCTTGAAAAACCAGATTTGTGCAATTTTTTTTTTAAATGCAATTAAGAAGCCACAAAGAAAATCATTCCAATGGCAAATGGGTCTCGTTCGACACTTTGGAGACCTCTGGTCTTCTGACTCCTGCTTGAAAACGGACTCCTTTGTACACCGGCTGTGAATCAGAGGCCTAGCGGTGTCTCTGTTTCAGCCAATTTTCCACTAAAGAAGTAGGTAAAGATTACCGCTTGACAGATGCGTCCTGGTCCTTCAGGCAGTCTACTATGGTCCCACGGTGCCTCTGAACTGCATTGTGGTCTGTCGAAACGATCTTCTGAAGAGAGGTCATAGCAATATATCTGCAAGAGGACCAGCAATGAAACATTTTCTTTTTATACCACATCATGAACAGCAGTGACAGCACTTTTCTACAGCTCAGACATTATGTTTGGGGAGATACGATCAAGAAAGGCAGGTCTAACAGGAACGAAGCATTCTCATCACTGCCGCCCTGTCAGTAGCTCTGCAGGAGCAAACTAGACGGACCCGTTTTACTACAAAGCCCATCTGGAAAAGACTATCAAATCCACAATACAACAAAACCTCTAGGAACCTACGCAACGTGACCACATTCACTGCTAAAATGTGCTTAAACTGAGTGAGCTCCTACTGTAAAACGCTCAGAGGGGAAGTAATTATTCAGCTCAGCCTGTTGGGAGGAGATCAGTCACTTTTGAAATAAAAAAGGGAAAAAAAAGCCTTCACTGAGATCAGAGGAAATAGGTGGTGAGCAGAGATAACAGAGGGTGAAGGAATAAAACAGGAAGAAAATTAGCACTGACCGAATGTTCCTGTCATTATTCAGGAGGAATCTTCCCAGGATGTTTACAGCCAAAACCTATGGAGCAAGTGAAGTTATGAGCGTTTGATAATTTAATAAAGGCTGCTGATGTAATAATGCAGTGAAAAGAGAACGCATCTCACTCTGAGGCCGCTCTCTGACTTTATGTCTAGTACAGTGAGAACAGTTTCATAGAGCACAGCGTTGCCCACAGTCTTGGTACTGTCTGTGTTGGTCGCTACCTAGAAAACAAATCGCACATCAGTAAACTGCCTTTGTCAGACAATAGACTGAATTTTGAGGTTTATGCAGGTTTCATCACCTGAAATTTAAGACTTTTTAAAATTTAAGATGCATATTATGACAGCAAATATTTGCATATTTGCTGTCATATGCAAATATGCAAATATGCATATTTGTCCCTTGCATTGTCAAATGCAAGGGACCAAAACTGTGAAATGTCTGGGGGAGTTTTGGCTGTTGGCAGCAGATTTGTGCTTCTCACATGGCATATGGTTCTATAGTTAGCAAGCTAGCTAGCTAGAGAGACATATGCCGGCTGCCAATGGCTTGTTTGTGTGGTAGTGAGCTAGCAAGCAAGTATTAGCAGCTAATTACCTGTAGCCTTAACCGCCTTCAGTCACAGAACACAGTAAGTGAAGATGTCTGCACACGACTAGAATACTAAATGTAAGACCTTACATTTTCTTTAATGAATTTAAGAGATTTTAAGGCCTTGATTTTATATAAATTTATCATAAAACCTTTTAAGGATTCGAGGACACTCTGTATTTTTGCAAATGATTCAGTCTGGCGCAAACAAGAAAGATATCCAAAAGACAAATTTGAACACCCGAGCTTCTCTGGAACTGAGCAAAACATCTCATTATTCCAGTAATGCTGACGGGTTGGGAAAAAAAAAAAAAACCTGAGCTAGGAGGTCGTTCATGGCGTCACTTGCTGCTTCGTTGTTCCGACCGAGGATCCTCAGCAACCTTAGGATGCGTACCTGAAGGAAAAGTTGGGGGAGAAGAAGCACAAAATATTTATTTACTTACTTAGATCTAAATATTCAGTGCCTTGCAAAAGCATTAACACCTTTTGGCAGTTTTGACATTATATCTATAAACTTTGTTGTATTTTATGGGGATTTTAAAAATAATGGGTCAATTAAAAGTAATGCAGGTTCTCCAAATCTCTTACCAATAAATATTTTAGAAGCCTCATGTGTAATCTGCCTGCTTTACTCTAATTTAGTGCAACCAGCTGCCACAAGAAGTCATCAAATTCCAATAAAAATACATTGAAATTTGTTGTTGCAATGTGGCAAAATGTGGAAAAGTTGAAGAGGTGTGAGGAGTTTTGCAAGGCACTATGAATTGCTCTAAGTTTAAACAAATGTTGACATAAAGCATGACAAAGAAAAAAACCCAATCTGGGTTTAAGTCAATAAAATATCCAGTGATGTCAAAGAGAAGAAGTGAGCATCTATTGCAAGCTTCAAAGCCTTAAAGAGCCACGCTGACCTGTAGGAATGGATCACTGACTCCTGCCACATCGTGGTCGGGAGAATACCCTGAAATCACCAGGCCTTTCATGATCTGAACCAGATCTGGGACCGTCTGGAGAGCACACAACACACCCGCCGTTACGACGCGCACGTTACCGCAGAACCATCGGATCGGGACGACGCTTACCTTCCTGAAGCGCTCCAGCGTTTCTGGGCTGCGCTCACACAGCTCAGTAATGAGCACAACAGCTCCATGTAACACACCTATCCGTTAAAGGTAAATACAAGAAGATCATGGAGGCAACATTTCGGACGTAGGGACGTAAGATGTGGGGTTAAAATCTACTAACCGTGGTTCTTCTCAGACAGGAGGGAGCGAGCTGACGGGACAAAGAGCTCTCCTAGATCATGGACTTTCCTCACAATGTGAACGGCACATAAAGCAGCCTGCAAGATACTGGTCAGTAAATCACACCATCTCATACCAAGAGTGGTTAAATTTAAACAGAGGAGTTACAAATAACTTAATTCAAAGGCTACTATTAGCTACCATCTCCATTAATATGTAGCTTAATTAATCTGAAACGTTTCCTACTGTTTTACATTTTGCTAAAATCCAGTAATATTAGGACTACCAACTCATTAACAAATAGGGCAAAGCAGAAGTTTGTTTTCTTATTACTCAAGCGACTGACAGAACAAGCATTAACAGCAACTGGAGAAAAGACTGTCAGATTTTACACACCAATTTTCCCTCAAAAAGTTAAGGGTGTCTTGTAACTCGTGTTACACAAAGATCTGACAAACAGCGGATCATGTGGTAATATGGATGTTCTAAATCTGAGAGGTTTTAGTCACAATATAAATCTGGTGTTACTCAAAAAACTTAAATTCAAATGGACTTAAAAAAAAAAAAATAGTGATGTTCTGAAGTGTCAACTTGAATTTCTAGTCAAGTTTTTTTGAAATTATCGCCACCTACTAAAAATTTCAATCTGGACATCCCTAAAATGAACAATAACATGTTTGCTTAAACCAATAAGACATTTCTTATTTTGTATCAAGTGAATAAAACTCAGTCTGTGCAGAGTTTAACTTCATCTGCAACAATTCCTCTTTGATTTGTGAAACTTGGAAGCAGATACTTCCAAGTATCTGCTTCATAATAACATAAAACTCCCACATACCAAAAAAAACGATAATAAAATAAACCACTGACACTCTTTGGTGTTTACAGTAGTACCAAAAAAAAAAACTTTACTAATGGATAAATGTGTAGTGAACCGCATGAATTAAAAAAGAAAATATTGTAACCTTTTTCTTTATGTACGAGTTGGAGGAGCGCAGCAGTCTGTCGATCTCTGGGGCCAGATCCCTGCACATCTCAGCTGAACCCATACAGGCCAGCGTGCACAGAGCCAGAGACTGCACGTACTGGTTGCTATGAGACAAGTCGCTGAACGAGACAAACACAGAAACGTACATTAAATAAATAAATTTGGACATATAATTTACCTGAATGACACGAAACACTTTTATGATTTGCAATCAAAGAGACTGAGGCTTGTCTCTTCGATTTAAATGATCTTTTGGCCACATGCTTCAGATTATACAATAAAGAAAATACATAGAGGTCCATCTAAATGACAAGCCTAAGTACTAACCAATATTAGGAACCCAAACATCTCTTGAAGTGGGCCAACCTGACAACATGAAGTAGGAAAAAATATCAACAACATCTAAAGAAATTCAAGACTAGATGAGAAGCAAAGTTATTGAGACCCATCAGTCTGGAAAGAGTTACAACACAGTGTTTTCTATGACTCCAGTGAGGGCCAACTACCACAAAAAATAAATAAATAAATAAATAAATAAAACAAAAAAATAGCAGAACACTGGTTAATGTTCCCAGGTTCATGATTCAACAATAAGAGACAATAAGGAAAAACGACCAGAAAAACCCTGAGAAGGTTTGTTTCACATTTACCAAGAAACCCTCCCCCAAAATATCTACTTAATCGTTTTGGGAAAATATCCTGTAACAGTTACGTCTGTAAACCTCCGTACATCTAATAATATTAATACAGAATTTAAGAGAAAAACATCAAACATGGTGGAGGTAGCGTAGTCATCTAGACTGACGGGTTTTTTTTTAGCGTCGGGGTGAAGTCAACATCTCACTCTTGGAAACGCGTGACCGTCAGGTCATTGCAAATCCCACAAGTTCATTCCGCAAAATCAAAATCAAAATGGAGGTTTGGGAGTGGCCTAGTCCAAGTCATGGCCTGATGTTAACTCAGATATTGGCGTGTGATGCTAAACGGGGCCATTCTTAATTGAAAACCATTTTATCCTGGAAATAAATTCAGTTAACGGCTGATTGCCAGCTTTCACAAACACTTAATGGGAGTTCTTGTTGCCATGGGCGACACAATCAGTAATTAGATTTTCATATTAAAATTCGTTTGATCATCTGAAACATTGAACTGTAACAAAAACAGCAAAATGGGAGAAACCAACTAACTTTTTACAGCACTATATGCGATTACGATTTTATTCTCACCAATCACTGACATTTAGCCGTACAAAGAGGAAATACACCAACACATAAAGTGTTTTTCCCCCCTGCATTAATATAAACGCAAATCGTATTACATACAATGCAGTTATTAAGAGTTCTCCTTACTTCTTTATGGAGTTTGTGATGAGCAGGCTCGCATCCTGCTTCTCATCCAGGAGCATCATCGCTCCCAGGTACCCCACGCGCTTTTCGCTGTAGCGCGGGCTGGCGATCATCCGAACGCACTCCATCTACAAAAGGAAAAAGCAACGACTCTGTGAAACGTGGAGTTGCTTGAAACACTGACCCCTTTGCTGAAGCCCAAAGGCAAAAATCTTTGCTCTTTCATCACTCTGAGCAGAGGAGACTCGGTAGTCTGAGAGGGGAAACGACAGAGTCAGTGGCCTACTTACAGGAGATTTGTTGATCTTTGACAAGTTTTGCTTGAGGGAATTAAACACAATTCACATTGTTCAGATAACATAAAGGATAAAAAAAAAAAAAAAAGGGATTTCGATCAACCAGTTAATACAGCGTCTTGGAAAAGTCTTCACACTTTGTCAAGTTAGAAAAAGAGTTTTATGTGACAGACCAACACAAAGTCGAACAAATGTGAAATGGACAGAAAATAATCAGGTTTTCAGTAGTAAAACGATACCCCAATCGCATTGCGCTCTACAAACACAGCTTTTACGAAAGAGCGGCAAGACGAAAGCAGCTGTTGAAGGAGAACCATGAGATCTCCGGTGTACAGCAGCTCTTGCAACTTCAAGATGCAGCCGTGCTTCAACACGTCTGAGCCATGTCTCTGATCTTCCTTGTCAGCTCTGCAGAACCCTGAAATTGATTCCGGCGTATTGGAGAAGGAATGCAACTAAAAAAGCTGCAGGGTGGCAGCTCAGGGTCTCTGCAGGTTACACCAACTCAAATGTAAGACTTTTTAAGACCAATACGAATTAACTCCTGATGTCTACAATCTATCTTGAACCGATCTGACTGAGCGTGAGCTATTTTTCTAAATGAGGGAAGGAGACAAAAACTTAGTCTCTAGATGTGCAAAACTGGTGGAGAGACATTTAACAAAATAACTTCCAGGTGGGAGCAGAAAGGGCTTTCACAAACTCTTGACTCAAAGAGACTAAATACGATGAGAAGCTTTTGTTCCACTTCAGATTTCTAAACGAAATCCCAAGAAAACGCATTGAAGTTTATGCTTGTAATATGACGACATGTGGAAGGGGCATGGATATTCTGCTTTATCTCACGTTTCTACACATTTGCTGATCACACAAATAACACCTCGCGGTGCCTCACTTCTCTTTGGACTTGGACTTTGTGAAAGTCGGCATAAAGTGAAAGCAGACACTTGATGGTTTCCCACACTTCAGCCCACGCAAACCCCATGACAGGAATTAACTAAATCTCCCCTCACCTGACCAAAATGAGCAGGGTAGCCCAGCATGTGCACGTAGAGCAGCTTGGCCAGGTTGTGCGACCGCCCGCCGTTGTCGGTTTGTCTGAACTGGGCCCGGATGGCGGCACACTCCCTCTGGATGACCCCCCGTTCCTCACACTGGGTCCTGGCTGACCTGATGGCTCGGATCATCTCCTGCAGCGGGACTGACGGAGACATGGCTGCGGGTGTGCAAGGGAGAGAGGAAGAGAGAGACATTAAATGGGTTATTGTTTTGTGTTGTGTTCAGCTGTTCAGATTAAGGTGATCCCAGGACAAACTCTATGTTCAGAGATCTCTCAGGTCAGTTTGTGTTTCACTTCCTGTTTCCACACGTCCAGCTGTGTGTGGGCGAACGACAGAGTTACTGCAATGTACTAAATTCAATATGCATTGTAAAAACAAACAAAAATAATAATAATAAAAAAAATCAAACTGAAGAAAAAATAAAAAAAACATGGTGTGCTTCTCACAAACACATTTCAGCGCCCATTTAAGCTTAGAAATGTGTTATATCCGGTGACACCCTGAGTCATTCTAATAACAACTGCCATTTTTCCCCAGTTATATCACTTTGACGTCAAACACTAGCGCATTACCAATTTGGTCACAATGTTACATATCCACACACCGCCCCAGTCGATGCTGCAGGTCAGTGAGCAGAGCCAGAGACTGGCTGGACCGAGCTAACCTGCTGCTGGATGCTGTCAGAGCTTTGAGGAGACAGCTGGGCTACGGGAGCAAGCTAACCCACCGCGACATTACGACTGCGTGACAAAACGACGACCTACCTCGACGGTAATGTTTGTATTTTGAAAAAATAAAGCGTTGTTTAACCGACCCCCTCCGACACTCGGCCGCATTCAGTTGGCTGGAAACCCAAATACCGTCTATCCATGCAGGTGACGTCAAAACAAAGACTGTAATCACCGGACTTCCTGTTCTATCCTTCAAAGTAAAACAATTTTTTGTTGGGATTTTTTTTTTTAAATAAACTAGCCACACTTTTCTGCAAAATCAATTTAATCTTTTAT
This sequence comes from Girardinus metallicus, assembly GCA_903067095.1. Classification (NCBI taxonomy): domain Eukaryota; kingdom Metazoa; phylum Chordata; class Actinopteri; order Cyprinodontiformes; family Poeciliidae; genus Girardinus; species Girardinus metallicus. The sequence continues at coordinate 16,274 of CAEGAE010065797.1, read as the reverse complement.
ATATAATCTTTGTCAAGTTTTTGTTAGTTTTTTTTCTACAGTTTTTTTTTAAAGCTTTATTTACAGCAACCTAAAGTCTGTGTGGACATCACAAAATATATCTTTTTTTTTTTTACTCATTCCCTTCTTTTTAACCTAATTTCTCCTGAAATTGATGATTTTGTGTTTTTAGGGCTGTAGCAAAACGTTTTGAATATTGCATTTTTTTTTTTTCAGGAAAACAAGGCAACAATCAAACTCGTGGAACAGGTGTGTGAAAAGGATTGGGGGCAGACTGGAATGGTCAGATTTTATTAGCACTTTATAATGAGCCCAACCCCACTAATTAGCTCCACCAAACATGCACATGCAGTACAGTTGGTATCATCTCTACGAATATAAAATGCATGTTGCTATTGTTATGCTTAATGGCATAACCCTTTTCCAGACAACACAAGATAGAAGAAATAGAAAAAAAAAAAACAATCTCTTCAGCTGCCAGAAAGAGAAAAAAATGTTCAGGTTGGTTTAAGGAGCATGAGTTCAGACTATTGGAATGCCATCACACTGGCATATTAAATGAAACAGGCAGAATGAGACGCATGTTCATTCATGTGGTAGGTATTCACAGAAACCAAGCACATTCAAACAGGAATATAAACAGGTGTGAACAAGTAAAAGTTTTGCAAAAAAAAACAAACAAAAAAACCCAAACAACTATCATCATCACTGTTTGAGTCGCCGCCGACCTTTCCTGACAGTATCCATCATGACCTCCAGGTCGTCTTGAGTGTCATGAGTGAAGTTGAACCACCTGCAACTAAAATGCATCTGAAATTATTCAGAATCAAAATCAAGATCAGTCAAAGGTTGTCCCAGTGCTCACTAGTCCTAGAAGTTTCATTTGATTCTTGTACCTGTTATGATGTAATAAAACATGAGATCAGCAGAATGAGCTGTTTTTATGTAGATTGTACTTTGTAAAAAACTTTGTATTTGGTGAAATCTGGCAATGTAAATTCATAATGTATTAGACAGAGGTTATTAAATTTGAAAAAAATATAACCTTGATTTTTATAATTCACTCTGTAAACCAATAAACCATATTTATATAATAACAGAGATTAGGATAAATTAACCTCAATGCTTACACATTTCTGAATTGCTTCATGACGTAAAGCAGATTTATGCATACAGATAGTCTCTTAAATTGTTCTCGGGGTAAAACAATGAACAGTAAAATATGAATTGCAACAAAAAGTAACCATGACTATAAACTTCAAGTCGCTGACGTTTAGATGTAAAGAGACTTCTCGAACAAGAAAAAGAAAAAACAAAATCACTGTTTCAGTGCATGAAGTTTATTCTTCACACAAAAATTATATAAAACACGTGCAACTCCCAAAAGAGTACAGGCCTCTGTTGTGAAGTTTTTGTCCCTAACAAGAAGACAACGGCAATATTAGAACATTAAATATTTTGTAAAATGTTCAATATTGCATGCAAAAACAAATAAAACTTCATAAAATGCATCACGCATATAACTTCTGTCTTAAAAATTCTCCCCACCGCCTCCCCGTTCAGATTTATGTGGCTTTAAGAGTTGTGGTGTTGCCACATGACGTTGCCATCACATGTGCGTCAAACTCCTAAGATATAAAACGGTGTTTTGACAAGAATCGCCACATTCGGGCTTTTATTTTGAAAGTAAAACTCATAGCTCTCTTTTATTCTTAACAACCGTCTTGACCCACCTCAGCTTATCATACCTGTGCATGACTTCCGTAATTTGATCACTTATGGTGGCCGAGCTCCACCCTCTGGTGCTCAGGCTCGTCAAGCGGTGGATAAAACATTGATGAGGGCGAGGAGGCAGCCTAATTCCGGTTTCACTGCACTGCATGCAGGACAACACACAGACACTTCAAGAAGGAACCAGGGCAGCCCGGGGATGCTTACAACTGAAACCAGTTATACATTTTTACAGATGCAGCTGGACACTTAAAAAGCACATTCAATCATTTTTTTTTATATTTTTTTTTTTTACAATTTCTGCTCTCCATTGTCAAGCTCACATTAATTATATTTTGTTCTATGTCTGAAATCAAAAGGAATATAAAAGAAACAAAGGAAATGCAAAACAATGAAAAGAAAGAGGAAAGAAGTTGAAGGGGGAAAAGCACCTGAGTGCAGCTTGGACACGTAACAAACCGGCACCCACTGGTTGAATATAAGAGTGCCTTGTAGTGAGATTAGTATTCCTATTATTCAACATAGTAGGATTGCCAATACATGCTAATTTGAAACACTACAATACTGATAGCATTCAGATAGGCGCCACGATTTCTGCACGGCTTCTAGCAAGCTTGTTGCCTAGATGCCCAAGGTTGACCGCAATACCAGGAGGGACAAAATAGGCAACAAGGTTCATGGTAGTTGGTGGGCATGCAGTTCTGGACTCTTAATAAATATGATAATAGCCACAGACACCATACATGTCAACACAGTTCTGCAGCTTAATGTTTTGTAGAAACATCGTCATGTTGAGTCACCAAAAAAAAGGTCCACTGTGTCAGAAAAAGTAACTTTCTTCTAAAGTAGCACTCATTTCTCATGGAAAACATCATATTAATCATGTTTTATCGCAAACTGTTTTGAAAATAAAATTACATCTGCATTTTTTTTTTTTTTTTTTTTTTGGGATTATGTAATACTTTTTAGTTTTGTCTTATTTATTTATTTACACCCGGAACTGCCTAAAGAGGGAGCAAAATAGCTTTTTGGAAAACACAGGATAACCACGACACAAATAAAGAGAAGTCGATTTTTATGAGGTGTGTGACATGAATCGTGGCCAAAGCCGATGGGATGTAGCGCAAAAAAAAAAAAAACAGCCCGAGAGGCAGCACCAAAAGCCGTTAAGTCGTGAGAGAGGAGCCAGATGGTGCTTCTGTGTTGTGTCCACTTATCAGCTGAGAGAACCGTTGAAAAAACACACAGTTTGCATAATTATGAGACCACAAACACAAACAGCTGACCAGAACCCTTGTAACAAGGCTCACATGGGTGCTAAATGCAAAAGGATAAATATTATTCTCAGTCCATTTTCAAATCTGCTGAGAACATGAGTATTTATGAGTTTCCGTGCCAATAGCTAATGATGTAACACCCAGAGGACCGGACTCATTTACACCAACCGACTCAGAGCTGAGCCTTGAAACAGACCCCAAATTGCACATTAAAGTCCAGAAATGAAGGACGCAGCCAAGCAGCAGTGGATAAAATAAAAGGTTCAGTTTCTTTTTCTTTTTTTCAAGCAGCTGAATCGGCATTTTTACCTTCATTACGTCGATAAGCTTAAATAAAGGACATTTTCTATGCAACATGCATGGTTCAGTGCGTAATTAGCAATGAAGAATATGGCCACTCATCCTTCACCACAGTGCTTCATTTCACATTTTTGACCCCAGCTATAGGATCATAAACACAGAGGAAATATTAAATGAGAAGTCCTCGCTTTCAGTTAATCGGTTCATCAAGCTCAGGCATAATTAAGGGCCCCGATTGGTTAGGTTTAGCAGTAGCCAGTCATATGGCTGATGAGGGATTAGTGCACTTAGAGTAAACACTTTTTCCCACTCTGTGTGTGGCTCAGGCATGAGCAGAAATCTGCAACTCTTCTGTGGCGAGTGTAAATTTCAGAAAGTTTATGGGCATCTGCCTAATTCATAAATTGGTACTTTCTGTTCATATTGTCTGTTGTTTTGTTTGCATGATGTCTGGAAGTCATTCACTGTAGGTTGGGAAACGTGTTTGTTAATGCAAAGAAGGGCAAAAGTTGGAGAAATACATCCAGCAGACCTTCTTTTCAAACCAAACGTATCGTTGCGTACGATGCTGAATAACTATTGCCTCCAAAGACTGGCCAGTTCTTGGTGATTGGTTGAGTCTGTTTGTTTCTTGGAATTAACTTCTTGGTTCTTCTTTTCTGTTTCTGAGATTTGCATCTGAGGCTAAGAAGATAAACTGTTCCAAGACAAGAATCCTAATGGGCACCACCCAAAAAGGAGTGGACTTTTGGATGACTTAAGAGCTACTTCATTCAGTCTGTGAGTCTAAGACTAATCGGTCGGAGTTCTTCCTGTGTAAAACACGGAACTCCAGAGATGTAACGTCATCTGGAAACTTTTGCTTTTAAATTGAATGTTGTCAATAAAGCATGGAACTGATTCCATGCTTTAGAGAAAGTCCTCTAAATATGTCATTGTCTCGTTCAGTTGTTTATCCATGTTCTTTAAATCCTTCTTTGCAGCCAGCAGGGTCTTTTTCCCCTTCTCCAAAGCCTGCCTGTCCTGCTCCAGGTGGCCTCCTGTATTTTTCTTTTTGAACCATATTTCGTCTGATGAAACAATATTTTTCTTTTAATCAAAAGCCGACGATGCTCCAGTTACGAGCCATACTGAAATAACTGCAAACTGAGAACAGTACAGTGTATTTTTTAATGAAAATGTTCAAACAACTTAGGAACGTCAAACAGGTGAGCAGAAAACAGTAACTTCCCCCCGACACTGAAAAGTGTATAGACATTAGTCTGACATTTTATGGATCATGTGGAATGTGTCTGATAAGGCATAGGTCTAGTTGGATTGAATGTACATGTCCACAGGAACTGTTGGTAACTGCACGGATGATCATCTGAACAGTAAAGACTAATGAGAGTTGCTGAAAGTGAATGGCCCTCGGTGAGCTTACAGGGACAACAGGTTGTGCATACAGGAGACGGCTGATCTGCGGGAATCGGTCCATTTATTCAGCTATTTCTCTACAGACTCAACGTGGGACATCACAAGTCCAAGTTTTAACCGTGGATTTATAAAAAGAGGTTCAAACAACAATAGTCTTACTAAAAATAATAATAAACAAAAAAAAAAAAACTAGTGGATGTCTGACAGGTGTGCTGATTCTTCACGTTCACAGGCCGATGGTGTAGGAGCGGCCGGCTGGATTGTGGATGGCAGAGCAGGAGGGCTCCGTCACGGCCCATTCGTACCAAACCTTCTTCCCATTGTTGCAGCGCCAGAATCGCACAACGATGTCATTGTCTCGGGATATAGAGATGGGTTGCTGTTAGAAAAAGGAAAGGATGCTTACTCCTTAAATCTAATTTTTCGACCCTTGTGGAACTCTGACTTACTTTGAGTGGGAACAGAATGGGAAACCAGGAGAACATTCCAGGTGAATGCGTGTCTGGTTTTATACCTGCAACAAACGAGTTCATGAATTAAACCGCATCGATTGCCAACCATTACTTCTTCTTCTAACTCTAACTTACTAAGTGTGACATCTTTGTAGAGAATGGTTTCAAAGTAGCCTGCAAAGCCATGGAGCACAGAGTTGCAATCCACAGAGAAGCGAAGACACTGGTACCGGTTATTGTCCATGTCTGACAGAAAAAGAAAAGATAAACTTATTCATTTTAAAAATGTCTTGTGATAGCATTCTACAGTCTACAGCAGGGACAAGGTAAGCTAAAATAAAACAAGATTGTATGTTTTGAAATGTTATGCAATGACATTGCTGAGTGTCTACCTTTTGTGGGGTGCGTAAATGTGAAGCAGGGTTTAGGTTCCGCCAGCTGGTGGAAGTTATGGAGTCGCACAACGTATGGCGTCTCAAAATGACACTCTGGGTCCTTGTCGCGTTCCCGGCAGCCTCGGACTTCGTTGTACAGCTTGGAGGAAGACAGGGGAGCCAGGAAGGACGTGTAGGAACAAGGGATGCTGACTCCATCGTCTGCATTGAAGAGGAAAGAAAAGTGATACACGACGCAAGCAAGCGGTGATGGTAGTGAAGCGGAACAAATGCTTCTTCAGGGTTTCACCCACTCAAATGTATTACTTTTTAAGACCGCTAAGAATGAAAGGTAAGACCTGGTAAAACTGAAGCTTGACCAACATGTTCTAAAACCAGTAAACCTCCAACATCAGAGTTTGTGTCGCACCAAATGTTGATTAGAGCAGCGGCAGTAGCAGCGCTGACTTTTTTCTGGGGATCTTTTGCCACTGACTCGTCAAAACTGTGACATTTCTGGAGTCTGTTTGTGGCTTTTGGCACAGCTTTTGCTCATCACACTAGACACGGCTCTCTACAGTCTCAACCCCGGTAATTCTGCGTTTTTTGACAGAATAAATGCAGGGTTTCCCCCAGAAAACTTGCTAAGCCCAGTGGTCGGGGTGCCGAGGCGGTCCACTGGTGGTCCACCGTGTTTTTGTACTAAAAGATGTTAAGTAGACAGGAAAAGTAAAAATATTACTGGGTAATTATATGTTATGGGAAGACATCACCAGTGAAAAGCTATTTAAATCCACAACTAGTCTTAAAAACAACAAATCAAAAAACACAATTAAAATGAATATTAATTATTTGCACTTTTGTTTAATCCAAATTAAGTCAGCAGCTCCATAAGGCCCCCAGGGCTTCAGGGGCCCATAAATGCAGCGAGTGCAATGGGCAGTGACGCTGCCGGCTTTAAATGCATAAACTATAAACTTATCTTCTATAAACATATCTTTTAGGAATAAATCTGCTCCGCCAGTGAAACGCTCAGAGCAACAGAGATGCTTGCAATGCGGCTTAAAGTTTTGTTTTTTTTTGAATAGCGTTTTTTTATTTATTATTTTTATAAAAACATAAACAAGAAAGGCTTAGCCTGGCGGTGGGGCTTGTAAAGCATGGCGGGCCGCCAGGCCTATAATATACTGGTGGAAACCCTGAAATGTAGCATTATACAAGTTAGCATCGCTGGTTCATTAGCGTCATTGGGACATGAACCAATGATGAGTTGTCATCCGGTGAACTGGTGATAAATTTGAACTTAATCATGATAAGCACAAAAAAGCCAGCTAGCTATCAAGGGTATATTAGCAGGTGGTTAGCGATAGAATGTCATTTAGATGTCTACAGGCGACTCAAATTATTGCCTGATAGAAAAGTCCAGTGGTAAAAATGACATACAATATACGACACTGAACAGCCCTGCCACGACAAAATTTAAGACTTGTGATTAATGTATTTAAAACCAAGCTATGTTTTTTTTTTATGAATTTAAGACTTTTTAAGGATGCGCAGACATCCTGTTCTTGTATATCCTGGAGAGACGTGGAGGTCTGCAGGAAGCTCCGGTATTAGTACCTTTGAGAAAGTGCTGCGCTCCATCTAAGCACTCGGGGGAGAGCTCATTGTCGCCGAACGAGCCGAGCAGCTCGCTGACAATGATATCGGCTTTCTCTGGTGCTTCCCACTCCCGCATGTCACATGACACCACGGTCACCTGGTCGCCCCACTCCTCGAAGCGCCAGTTCTCTAATCTGAACAACAGAAGCTCTTTAAATTACACATTTAAGTCCTTTAAACATTCCAGAAATGAAGCAGCTCTACTCACGTGATCACGGCATTGGGGTTTTTCTCAACAGCATATATTCTCAACTTTCGGTCTGCCTGTCTGGCAGCGCGCAGGGATGCATTGACCAGAGGACCCCTTCCTGCACCCAACACCATCAACACCCTAAACCAACAAAAAAAATGGATCAGGCACTTCTGGTGCTTCATACACCCTAAAGTGTTTGTGGTACTATTGTGATAATGCTAAAAATTATGAGGGGAAAAAAAAAGTTACTATTTACTTTTTAGGTAAGCGTATGGCTGCGAATGCATGGCACAGCATTCATGCTCTTGAAAAACATGCCCATTTGAAATAGGCTTCTTCAGGACGCCACTTAGCGAAGTGTGATAGAAACTGCACATTTAATCAAAATTTTCAAATTTATCGATTCTGTCTTGGAACGAAGAGTGGAAAAAAATAGTATGACCAACATTTCTGATAATGCTGACAGATCTTTTAAGACACTTTTCTCCAGAACCAGTGATGTTTACAATCAGCCTGACATCGTGAGTAATTCAGCTAAGTGTACCTTATTGCTATTGAAAGATGCAGATTCTGATATTTATTGTATAAATGGGTATCCGGTTATTTTCTCTTGTTCTATAAAATCCATGGTACTCCACTGAATTCATAACATAATGCCTCCCTGCGTTTCTTTTTTTAACCAAGAGTATTACAGGATGAAGGTAATGAAGGGAAGCGTTGACTGAGCTACAAATCATTACCCAGCTCAATTAAGAGTCCTAATTGTAATTTCATACAAATATAAGAACATCTTACTTACTGAACATTAGTGTCTTTCTGCTCCTCTGGTACTCTGTCCAAAAGACATTTATATACAGCCTGAGAGAAAATAAAGCACATTAGACAAATGTGCATTCTGCACAAAAAACATTTTAGATACAAGCGTTACTTAGACTCAGTTTAATGTCAATAAATGTTTTCACTTTCTCACCATGCACATTTAAAAAAGTCTCGCGAGAAAACAAAATTACATGGAATATATGATTACGTAGTCCAGTCAAGACAAGATTCAAGACCAGTGATCAACATACTTAAGGCTAACTTACTTTTTAAAAAATGAGTTTAAGGTGTTTGAAGGCCTTAATTTTAGACACATGACTATAAGGATGTGACTGTGATTGCATGGTACAGCAGTCAAACGTTATTCTTGAAAAAATATTTCTATTTACAATATACTTATGATTCATATCACTGAATGCACTCTGTAACTGCCTTCAATAAATAATTTACCGATATTTATTGACGCTCTCGTGGAACAAAGAGTGGAGAAAATTTTTTAAAAAATAATGATATTTCCAATCACTGTTAATTTTGTTTCCAATTACCATTGACAACTGCAATTTACTGAGAAAATAAATCAAAATTCTTGTCGTGACAAGACATTTTTCACAATATATACGATAAACGCCCACACCCTCCTTACAAATACAAAACAGCATATGTCCATTGGCTCACCTGTTGGTACTGAGAGTATTTAATGGGATCCTTCTCAAATACTTCATATGTCTGAGACTCCAGGTTGTCCATGAGGGGCTAAATGAAGGACCAAAAGCAAGAAATCACTTTAGCTACGAATTAAAAAGCTGATTAAAGAAAAAAAAAAGTGAGCACAGAGTGGAGGTGTTGACCTGTAGGGGTGACTGCAGGTAGTCTTCGTAGCCTTTGGCAAACAGCTCATAGGCGTTAGGTGCAGGCCTGTTCTGGTTGAGGTATTCCAGGTATTGCAGGTAGGACCTGAAGTCCTTCTCAGTGTGCCGACTGGCGCCTGTGAAGATAAATTGAGCCTCCAACTGGAAAGGAAAGTGTGTTTTTGTTAAAAAGGAAATTTTGAAATCTGGATAATCAACCGGGAGCTTTGATGTCGGACCTTAAAAAGCCGGAAGATTATCCTCTGATGGGCCTTAGACAAAACAGGGAAGCCTTTCTTATTGGTTAGGAAGATGCTAGTGGGAAGCAGGGCTGCTTTGATCGGCTCTCCGAGCCACTTATCGATCACAGCGTCTGACGGCATGTCTGCTCCCACTTCAATCGCTGCAGTAACAGAAAACGAGCACATTCTCAGTAGGGGGGAAAAAAAAGGGTCTGAATTACTTGTAATGCTTTAATTTGCTGCCTGGCAGAGAGTTCTCTCACCGAGACAGATCCTCTTGTTGTAATCACAGAGGGTTCTGAATGAGTGCCACCTGAAAAAACAAAGATTGATAAAGAAACTGAGCCACAGTTTTCATTTGGTTCAGCTCTCCTGCTGATGAGGGAGCAGTATAAAACTAACCAGCTCCAGGTTTTCTCATCTGCACTCGTCTCATCTAAGCAAGCGGTCGGTTCGTTCTCGATCAGGTCATCCCGCATGTCTTCTGGGGCCATCAACGGGACACGGATCCAGAACTAATGAACAGACAGAGAAGCTGGATTTAAGCCAGGACTGCAGCACGGAAAAATCAAAATCCAATTACAGGCATCCGCCGGATGCCCCGATCCTGTGTCTTACGTTTGAGGTGTGGTGTCCAGTGTGGATGTGGTTTAGCAGCATTCGGGCTAGATTGGCATTATTGGGGCCCTTCAAAGGGATCATGAAGACAGGCAGACCCAGGTAGGCTGAGAAGTTCAGCTCCTGTGCGAGAGCCTGGAGAGAAACGCAGAAAAGCAAAAAGATGAGAGGAGAAGGTGGCGACAGATGCAAACAGAGAGGCGCTCTGATGAGACTGCCAGCCTCACAGCGGCAGAGGAGGTGAAAAATGTTCAAACTGAGGAACGTACAGCTTCTGAGTTCCTCCGTTCCGTCTCTAATTCTGAATCCGTGTCGATCCATTGGGAGAGCTTCCCAACAATCAGAGTATTCCAGTCTACAAAAAGACAGAGAGTAGCCAACTTATTGTTTAAAAAAAAAAGAAAACATGTCCCCCATTTGCATTTACCATCAATCAGTTCAATATCGACATTTGTAAAGCAGTTTTCTGATGGGAGGTTCTGAGCACCAGTTTTATCTGCATTAACTTTTGTGTTAAATGTTAAATTATCAGAGGCTCCGTCATTCTAGATAGCCTGATTTATTTACTTGGTCGTTTTCAACCTTTGCATATTCAAGTAAAAATAAAAAACACAATACTTAGGCCTGTCGCAATAAACAACAAATCAATTAATCACATCATCATTTTCCTCTCTCTTTTTCTACCAAAACCTGGATGACAAAAGTATTCAGTCTGCTAAATTGGTCTCAACTAGCCCTTATTTTGAAGGACAATTTTCTTTAGAGAGTCTTCATAATTAATTTTACTTCTGGTTTCTCTTGTTTTGTTTTGGACATTTATAATGTCTTCCAGTTTCAGTGTTAAGTGTCTGTTAGAATTTAACGTTTTGGATCTTCGGGAATGTGTTCTTGCATAATTGTGCAATTACTGTTTCATTACTTGAAAATGGTCTCAAAACAACAATGTTATCATTTGTCGCAATAACTTCTGGGGAAAATTTGTTATTCTGACAAATTATGCTGAAAAATACAAAAACTTTATAGATTTGGTTTCTGATACAATGTCACGCTAACGGGTCAAGCTTTAACGGGTCATGGAGAATGTATTAATAGACACTACTAACACTAACACCACTTTGATAGAAAACTGGGATGTATTTGGCTTTATTATTCGTCGACACACAGAAATATCACACAAAGGTACGTCTGTATAGCAAACATTTTCATGTTCATGACTAATGTTAAGATGTTTTACATGATCTAATATTAATAGCATTAAAAGTATTACTCAACATGAAATGCATACTTTAAAGTTCTTTGAAAAAGAACGAAAAACAGTGAAACTCAACTTCATTTACTAATCAGCATTAGATTTGGATTTTACTGGGCACGGTTAAACATTCCTCAGTTGAAACTTTATATAGGCCATCTGAGAAATTTAGAAGAGTAAGAAAATGGCCAATTATTTTTCTAACTGTAAATGAAGGAAGTACATCTCCCAGCTTTTCTGTGGCATAAAGACTAACCTCTTCCACAAAGCAGCAGATCTGAACGGGTCTGGGCTCCGGGTCTGGACTTAGCGGGCTCCAACTCAGACTCTCTCTTGAACCTCGGATGGAACAGGGGCATGCACAGGAAGTCAAACCTGAGGAGGAAAATTAATCTTAAATAACACCGACATGCTTAAAATAGAAGCCCGGAGAAAAGCCAAAGGCACTTCCTAGAATACGTTTTAAAAAGGCGAGGAAATATTAAACACAACAGCCCACGCTGCTATTATAAACACTTCAGAGGATCATCAAGCATCGTTGTGATGAGGGCACGTGCTGAGAACTCGCCGGCTAGCTTAGCCAGCATCCCGCTCTGACACAAAAAAACAACAAGCGCGAGATGTATTATTGCGGCTAAAAACTGACACGCAGAGTCAAACACTCTCCTCACCCGAGTTTGGCGACCGCAGCTAACGTGTCAGCTATCTCTGGCACGCAATTCAAATCTCTCCCACAGGACACTCTGCTCCCCGTACTGGCGGACGCCATGGCTTCTGTCCTACTGAATAGGGGGGACCATCTTGCGCCGTCGTTCGGGGAAACTGGCGCCATTTTGGATCCAAAAGGACGTGGAAAAGTACCGTATGAGGAGGCATTCAGAGCCAAAATGGCTTCACAAGGACGCCGGTTGCATATCCCGTAAGTTACCGCGATAATTATCCAGTGTCAGGAATTTTTCCATTTCCCTTAATTCAGTGACATAAATAAATAAAATAAATAAATAAATTAATTAATGAAACCATACATACATATGAAAACATTTTTGATAAATGTCAAGGTAAAAGCGAAAACTCTAATGTGATTATTTAACAATATCCTAATATATAATTATGATTTAAAAAAGCTCTCTAATTTTTTGAAATAGTCTTAATACACAAATAGTATATCATAATAGCACAAATTCCCATTCAGAGTCTACAGTGACTTTTCTGGCCACAGCCATAACTCCCAATACTAGTTCTTAAACTTCACTAAAGCAAGTTACTATATCATCTAATTTCCCTTTAGGATTAACAAAGTGTTATAAATTGAATTAATGTAGCTGCAGTTGTTTGCTGTGGTAAAAAAAAAAGCTAAACCAAAAAAAATAAAAATAAATCAAAGCTGTTGATATACTGTTGGTCCTAGCCCTCATCTGCTGAATGAAAGCAAAATAAAAAGTGTAACTGTTTCATAACTAGATAACCCACTCACCACACACACACATCTACACATTTGCACTCTCTTCTCAGAATGAAAGCTTTGCAGAAAGAGGCTTCACTGCATATCAAATTCACAGCAAGAAGAGTGAAATATTGCTTACAGATATGTTTGTGCATGTATGCAGTGCAAGCTGCAACATTTGTTAGAGCTATAAAAGGATAAAAAGGCACCCTTAGGAGCAGATGAAAAAGTGGACTTCGCGGGAATGATTCTTCATCAGAACCCTAGCTGTGCTTGGAAAACATATGGCTTTGTCTGATTATTGCTTGGTTTTCTTGTGGACTACCAATCTTCTATGTTAACTGAAAGGATCTACAGATTGTGTGATCAACCTGGCTATTTCCAGCTTTTTTCAACACTAATATGGCTCTGGAAGATATTTGTTGCTTCATAGACAAGCCTGTGCAACAATTGTTTCCTTTTCCAGCTTTGGAGACAGATTATCACAACCTTGAGTTGGAAAGACTGAAGACATCTCAGACAAACTGGGGGGAACCACAGCACATTTTCATACCACCTTTCCCACAAGCCACCTCATTCATCAGCGGATGCAAGTCTCGTTTCGCACCACCAAACCATGCGCTGACCGTGCAAAGGCCTTTCCCTCTGTCTCATGGAACAACAACCTTGGGTTTCATATTCCAAGGTGGTGTAATTGCAGCAGCAGACACACGTGCCAGCGCTGGTGGCCTTGTAGCATGTCCGGCTGTACACAAGATCACCCCTATTCACTCCCATTTAGTGGTCACCTCCTCAGGTAGCGGTGCAGACTGCATGCTTTGGGAACGCATCCTGATCAGAGAGATCAGACTGTATGAACTGAGGCATAAGCGTCGACTCTCCATAAGAGCTTCTGCCAAGCTTCTTTCCTTTATGTTGCATCCATTTAAAGGGACTGATGTGTGTGTGGCACTCACTCTGTGCGGTTGGGAAAAGGAAGGAGGGAGCACTGGGCTGGTTCACAACTTTGGCAACCAATCTTTTGTGACTGATGTAAGCTCTTCAGGCAGTGTCGGCAACACTTCAGCAGCAGATCCGCTATCCCCAAACAGCGGTCCGCAGGTTATCTATGTGTGCAGTGATGGCGCCCGACTGCAAGGAGATATCATCTCTGTTGGATCGGGGTCTCCTTATGCTTACGGAGTCCTGGATGGGGGTCTGAGTTGGAGTTTGAGTAAAGAAGAAGCAATCTCCTTGGCAAGAGAAGCAGTTTTCAGAGCCACTCATCGGGATGCCTACTCTGGAAACAATGTGGATCTTTTTCACATCGATGCCCAGGGTTGGATCCAAAGACCAAGGGAGGATCTCAAAGAAGAATATTACAGAGAGCTGGAGAGGAGGTCCAAGCGCAGAAGAGAATAGAAAAAGAGAGATACAATAGAAAGCAGAGAAAACAAGGGAACTGTGTTGGGCTTTGGAGATGAAAATTATGCACCTAGCCTGATCAAAAAGTAGTTATAAGTTGTGGTAAACCTCTTCTAGTTTTTAAGGGTACTTCATGAAATTTATAGATTACATTTATCCAACCTTCAAGGGATATTCCCTAAAGTTCCTAAATTTAACTTTAGGGAAATGGTAGCTAACATTCAAGGAATCTTTATGGAACCCATTGCAAGGATATTCTAGAGGTAACATAATCAAAGTAGTAGATAACCTTCAGATAACCTCTATAGAACGTTACCTAAAGATTTTCTAAAAAGAGTTCAAAACAACTTTTATTTACCTTTTGGGGATTGTCCTCTGAACACTAACATTGTAGGAACATTGTGAAAGTTGCGTGCATTGTTCAAAGACTCTTTGGAAAAAGTTACATAACTAAGATACTATTTTAACCGTCTGGATAACATTGTGAATTGAATATATTCTTCTTTGAACTGGTAGAGAACATGCCAGTTCCTAAATGTCACACTATTAATGGAGAGAACCTCCTGGTAACATGCCCTCCATGTTCTCTGAAGGATAGAAAATATTTAACCCTCTGAGGATGTTCCTCCAAATAAATTTCAGGGAATGTAAAGAAAATAATAACCAAAAGTTCAAACCGTTTTGGAGATCTTCCCTCAATTTCTGGGAAGGTTAGTGTTTGTTGGGTACGTCCTTGAACAAGCCATTAAATTATTTGGGAGTTAGTCTACACAAAATAAGCTTCTACAGCCTCGCTTTTTTTCCTTTGTTTGGCCATGACATATTTTTGACTTTTTCAGTTATTCACCACACGGGGGCGTTGTGTAATTTTTGCAGCCATGAAGAATAAGTCTTCCTGGTCTTGCCGGAAGTTGCTTGCTCATCGCACTGTTTCAAAGATGGCTCTTGCTAGTGTGTTAAGTAGTGATTGTCCGGATTTTTCGTCTGATTATCGGCAGCCATTCGCTTTCGGCTGCGGTTCCGGACAGAACGAAGGAGAATCTGAAGCTGGACCGGGGGAAAGTCTCAGTTTTTGCGTTAAGAACTCGCTGCTCGCTGGGGATGAAGATGGCGTTGAGAGGAAAATAGAGTTTCTGCACGGAACAACCACATTAGCCTTTAAAGTAAGTGCAGTTATCGTTTGTTGTTGCTAGACGTTTTCATTAGAGTCATACTAATTGGACATGTTTCCTAAAGAACATTTAGATTTGGTTTAAATCATACGCAACGGTTCATTTGAGACAATGACCAAACGTTAGCTTGGTGCCGCTAGCTCGGCTAAAAACTGCTTTCTCATGGCAGAGAAACTGACTGGTTTACTGCTGCATAATATCAAAACAGAAGATCGTTAATTCCATACGTAGCTTTACCAGCCTTTTTACCTCTACAGGTAGACATTAATCTGTACATCTTTTTATTCCCATATTGTAATTTTTAATGACAATACATGTTCAAATAACCTACAGCTTCATAGTTGAGTCCTGGATCTTGTGTTGTTGTCTTTGGCAACAAGAAATCAGACAGTGAATGCCTCGGATCTCTTGCCTGTGTTGTTATTCTCTTATGGCAGCTATGTGACATTATGTTTCTTCTTCTTAAAAAAAAAGTCAATCATTTTGTATAGGTGGCTACAATCCAAATAATAAGTAAAATTTAAATGGATAACTAAAAATAATTAACAGATAAATAAAAAAGAAAACGTATTATATAACGATCTTGTAGATTATGATTCATTTCTTGCACGTAAATACAGATTCCTGGCACCAGTCAACATTCTGAAATGAATTGAGTTCTGTCATTGTAAAATTTGCTTCAAACTCAGGACCGGTTCCAAACTCCTGTAATTTGATGTTTTTATGTAGACAAAAATATAAAAGTATTTTCTCTCCTTAAAAATAATTAAAATTGTAGTTTCCGTTTTTTTCTGACAGTTGTACTATGAAAGTAGATGAATAGCATCAACATATTTTATTCTTTCTAGGGCTGTTGTAAACGAATATTTTAGTAATCGAGTAATCTATCAATTATTCTTACGATTAATTGGGTAATTGGATAAAAAAAAAGATATGTTAGATAACTGCTGTTATCTAACATAACAGCAGTGTTACTATCGCATATCAACATCAGTCCAATTTTTCACATTTGAGCTTCTCTAAGTTACTTTTCTGTAGTTTAGAAAATTAACCTGTAACAATAATAGCTCACT